>OMKZ01038479.1:20233-31385 GCA_900302535.1 Neoniphon sammara | reverse complement strand
TGTCCTTTCCTCTTCCCTGTTTTCATCCTCCCCTCCCCACTGTCTTCCTCCACCTCATCCTCCTCTCCATTCATCTGCACTCCCGCCCAACTGCAATATGGCAAATCTGTCTCCTAAAATAATTTCTCCTCTCCTCTCCTCTCCTCTCCTCCACTTCTTATTTTGCCATTTCCCAGCCCGACCCCTCTGATCCTCAACCCATAGGGGGCTAACACAACCTTTGATATGAGCTCCTCTCTGTTTGACATGACTCCTTGGGGGAATGAATGTACCCAGACACAGTGAGAGAGAGATAGACAGAGAGGGAGAGAGAAAAAGAAAAAGACAGAGACAGAGAAGCAAGAAGGAGACAGATTTTACTGATACTTTAAACGGCAATGTCTTTGAGACAGATGACTTGGTCTCAGGATTCTCAGCGCCCGAGGCAAGAAACACAGCAACATGACATGACACATAGGTCACACTGCTTCAAGTGGCAATACGTGTTCAGAGAAGATGAATGCACAAAACCTCACTGTTGGAGGTCAAAGGTACATAAAATAGACAAGAGAGTTGGTACCCTTGGTAAACAAGGGGTTCATCAGGGGCTCTTAGGGGTTCTTAGATCACACCTGCAGTTGGTTTTCTTTGGTCTGAGCCATAGTGGAAAAGTTTACTTTAGCTTCACACTGCCTAATTACCTCATAGCCCACCTGGACTTTGTAAACAAAAGTCACATGGACTCACAAGTAGCTGTTTATTGGACAGTTTTGGTAACCTCGTCCGACCAGGTGTAGCTTTGATGAAGCCCCCCTCCAAAAAGTCAAAGAAAGACTTTCTTGGATTTTCTTGTTTTTAGGGACAGGGAGATAGAGAGAATCTTTGAGGTTTCCGTTTCTCCACCCCGTGGAAAATTTTCCCCAGGGAAAGCGTGAAGGCAAAAACCAAGTGCTTGGCGAAATATAGAGCTCTCGGAGGCAATATTCAATTATGTAATTAAAGATACTTGTGCAAATCATTGGGATGATTAACAAGTTGCGCTCTCCTATTCAAATTTGGATTGACAACTTGAGAGACCATGAGAGGACGAAAGGTGGGTTTTATTTGCTCACTCCCTTCTTCCACAGTATTTGGGGACAACAGGTTAGAGATTTTGTTGCCAGGGGCCGTTAAAAGAAATAATTCTAACTGTAAAAAGTAACTAACTGTAGAAAAGCATGATGGACTTGTCTGTGATCTTTGGTGTAATTTACATGAAGAAATAGCTGAATCTGAGCATCAGTCCACATTGTGGTTTGCCTTCAGTGCATTTTGTTATGCTAGGCTAGGCCAAGTATGAGTAACTGCTGGCTCACAAAACCACAGGGTTTGGCTTTGCTTCCCGTACTTGGTTTACCTTATGTCCTCAGTGTTAATGAACCACATTGGAATTTAGTTGGTGAAATATAACATAAACTTTGTCAGTTTCAGAGCTCCAGAGAGCTCTGAAACTGAAACTAAAAATAAAATAAAATAAAAAATGTTCCAAACATGTTAACATGCCCATAGATTCAAATGGAGAAAATCAACACCCCAGGATTCCTCACTGAAAAACCACTACGAAAGAGAATTTATGAACTCTTCATGAGGACAGTCTGCAATGAAGCTTATGTTTATAATACTTCCAAAATGTATTGTTGTATTGTGCATATGCTAATGATTTTAAGATGATGCTAAGCTAGTTAGCACATATTAGCATGCACTGTTGCAAAGCTGCTGCCTGTTTTCTTTCTTTTATTTTCCAAAATCTGTGTATTTTTCATTTAGGTTACTTACACTCAAACCTTGCCTTCTTGTGTAGTGATGGAAATTTTGGGGATTTGGAAATTTTATAAATGCTAATCTTATATCTCTGTCTCACTCTATAAGCCAGTCTTTCTTTCTGTTCCACTGTCTTATCCAAAGGCTATGTGCATTTTAATTGTCAGTATGATTCAGACAGAGATTTGATTAAATGTAGCATTATAATGAGGCAGCACTGTAAACAACAGAATAAGATCATAAAATGAACTTATTCTGAATCTCTGGTGAGGTCAGTAGGTCAAAGGTAACAATACTACTGAGGCACCTTTTAACTTCTTAATGTTACTTGTTGAGGCAAAGTCAAATTCAAATTCAGCCTTTTACATGCTTGTTCTTGAAGCTTGCCACTTCACTCATGACTGCTACCTAAGCAGAAGTGTTTGGAAATCCTGAAGTACCAATACAGGCTACATGAAGGATTTAGGGATATTTACAACTGACAGCCAAATAAACCATCAGAAAACATTTTTGTGGCAGATAAGTACAGCAATTATGAGAAGGTAGAGTGGACTCTCTTTCGCCCTGACCATTGAAAAAGCTACATCATTAAAATAAATTACAAACGGGACACGTTTCAAAAGGTCAGTGTTACCTGATAACACAATTAGTTTCATGACGTAAGGGCGCAAACTGACCTGCTGTCAATGTCAGACATTCGGCGGCACATCTATCCTTGATGCACGTGGCTATCAAGGCTGCATCTGCAAAGCAAGATACATTTTGTAGCAAAGAACAGATATTTTCTTTGCTATCTAAAACAACAAAAAAATCATTCTCTGTTCTGCTCCTCTATTCAGACAGCCATGAGATCAAATCAAATAAAATCAGAGTTGAAAATTCAGTGTTTTGTGGCCGTGAAAATTGAGCCATAAGCTTTCTCCAGATGGCATTAGCATTACCAGGTGAGGTCGGTAATTTGATTTTACCATGATGCACATTGGTAATTTCAGTCAGTCATCCAGACGGTGAAGTAATTTATTGGGGGACCGTGGTAATCAAGGGACACGCCACACAACATCACCCACAATACAGCAACAGGCAAAGCACTACATCACTGTAATGTGAGTTGCAGATGAGTTTTTTCTTTTTTTTCCAGGCATAAAACTGTCCTTAAATGCACCATCTCTTCCTTTGATCACTTAGTTTGTATTTTATATTCTGTTTGTGCTTTTCCCCCTGCTGCATCCTATTACTTTTGCTGCTGCAATGACCTAAATTTACCATGGGGATCATTCAAGTTTAATCTAATCTAATCTAATCTAATCTAATCTAATCTAATCTAATCTAAAAAGTGATGCTGCTCTTCCTCAATACTGGGTCTGTGGTCCTTGTAATCCAGATGTTGGGTCGGTAATTGCATGAAACACCAGATGTCGATCCAGACGGGAATAAACTTACCCCAGGACCCCAGGAGGAGTTCACTCAAAAAACAGCAGGTAATTTTTACCAGTGTAGGCGGAGAAAATCACTGACATGTTTGTACCGAACAAGATAAAACTCCAGGGGTCCTGAAATAAAAATTACTATTCACAAGGCCTGCCCTTGTGATGCTAATACTGTCCAGAGAGGGGTATAGATATCAAATGATGATGCTTTTGATAGAAATAGTCCACAATCTGAGTACGTCGGCTCTGACTTTGAAGCTTTTCATCATATATCATTAAAGAGAAGCCCCAGACGCACAAAACACAATTTTCAGTCGGCAATTTGGGCTTCAAGTGAGAGGCATCAATCTTGATCAATTGCCCTGACATTGATGTGCAGAGCCTTTTTTAAATAATGTCAAAAGAGGCTGAGACAAAAGTGAATGTGCAGTGACTCTTTATTAAACGGCTAAGCTACTCCGAGCATGGGTGTAAAAGATCGTAAAACTTAAGTCCCATCAGACGCGGGTATTATCATCTTATCTGCTGTCTTGAGCAAACATTGGCTAAATCCCTCACACACCTCTTGGGAAGAGAGAGGGGGGAAGAAGACCAAGATGCAAGAGCATAGACACACACACACACACACACACACACACAGAGAGAGAGAGAGAGAGAGAGAGAGTGAGGAAGAGAGAGTGGAACACACACAGACAGGAAAATGTCGGTACACAATCACACCAGACATGCATACGCTAGGATACTCACACAGGTGCACACACTCAATCTCTCACTCGCTCTCTCTCTCTTTCTCTCTCTCTCTCTTTCACTCACAAACACACACACATACACACACACACACACACACACACACACACACACACACTGCCTGGCAGAGCAATGTGTTGCTTGGCATTCTGCAAATGTCAGAAGGATAGTGTTCACAAATTCAGCCAGGCACCTGGGAGATTACATTTTATCAACATACAAATGAGCACTGCTTCATACTACACTGGGCACTGTGACAGAATACTAACCATGGCTGAGGTGATAGGAAAATGACTGTGACATTGAACTGTGGTGCCTCTGTGTGTGCGTGCATGTGTGTGTGTTTGTGTGTGTATGTTTGAAGTCGCTGTGTGTGTTCTTGTGCCTTGCTGTGTATGTTTGCCTTTGCGCTTGCCTGTGTGACTGTGTGTTCCTCTATGTGTGTGTGTGTGTGTGTGTGTGTGTGTATACACGTGCACTCTGTGCGAGTGTGTTATTGAACTAGTGGAGCTGTGATGTGGATGTCTGTTGCCTGCAGTGTCAGTGTAGCTGACTATGAAAGGGGAATAATCAAATAGGGAGACACTGACTCTCATCAGCTTTTATTTTATCTGCAGTACAAAGATTATACTCAGATGGCTGTGGGACAGCACATATTGTTAACCTATTTTAACAGTAGAAATACAGTAGCATGACAAATTCCCCTCCTCAAACAAAGCCATAGTAATTTAAACATATGAAGAATGCCTTCAACATCGACTTTTATTACAGATGTATCTGCATGGCCTATTTGTCAGTGGACTGTAAAAGAATACTTATGACTTACCCAGACTGAGACAAGATACCATTTTCACCTCTGTATGTCCACTGGTTCGGTTTCGATGGTTAGCATTTCATGTTAGCTTAGCATAAAGACTTGAAGTCTGCAGGAGTCATTAGCCTAGTTCTGTCAAAATGAAAAAAATAAACCTTACAGCAATTCCAAAGCTGTCTTATTTACACAGTGTATCGTGTGTATTTGAAATACACATGTTGGAATTAAAACAAAACAAAACAAAACAAAAAAAAAAAACAAGGGTTGTTTTATTAGAGGTTCGATGGTAGGAGCTATAACCACTGCACATGTGTTCATCAGTTATAGTTTCTACCATCTAACTTCTAATAAAACGACTCTTGTTAAAAAATAAATAAATAAATAAATAAATACATTCCAAGACGTGTATTTCATTACTGTTTAATACATTTGATACATTGTGTAAATAAAACTTGCTGTAAGGTTTATTTTTTCACTTTGACAGAGCTAAGCTAATGTCTCCTGTAGACTTCAAGTCTTTATGCTAAGCTAACATGAAATGCTACCCATAGGAACTGAACCAGTGGACGTACAGAGGTGAAAATGGTATCAAACATCTTGTCTCAGTCTGGGTAAGTCAGAAAAAAAAGTATTTTGGCCAAAACGTTGGAGTATTCCTTTAAAGCAGTGCATCCTCAACATGTGAGTAAGCATGAGGGTATGTGATTCTGGCTTTGAAAAGGGTTCATACCTCACACTTTTCAGCATCGTCTTCTATTACCGAGGCATTGTGCTGTTATATATCGTATTCATATCCTCATGCTTGCAGTGCATCTGAAGATGTGCTCGACGCACCTCAGACCACCTCTGTTGATGGAAATGTCACACTACCCTCTTCAGCATCCCCCTTTTTTTCCCCTGACACTACATCGTGCACCGTGCTGTTGATGCTGCCATTGTAGAAGTCATACTTTTCATGATTACATTTCATGATTCATGAGTCCTTGCTGAACTGCTGCTGCACATTGGCTTGTTTGGAGAAAAAAAATGAAGTTGCAAGGACTAATCTGGTCAGGAATTGGTGAAGATGCCTTGTGCGACACTATACTGATGTGATTCTTCTGTGTAACATTCAAGAGACGGCTGACAGTGGTTCTGATGCATGAAGGGAGGCAACAGCTTCCTCAGTGCCGCAAAACCCCTCCCCTAGTGGAAATTCAATCACATGAAAGAGATGTTTATATGTTTTGAAGGCCGTTTCAGCAGGAATATAGGGATGAATAAGCCTACACCAAATGCTTAATATCTACATCCATGGGAAAAGAGTTGCTGATGTTGCTGGAATCTTTTGTATGTGAAACTGCACCCAGAGTGAGGAGGGAGACAGATGTGCAGAAGGGAACAAATAGGAGGAGAAAGGAGGAGAAGACAATTAGAGGAGGGAGGGGGAAGGAGGAGGTAAGGACGCAAGGGGGAAAAAATGGAAGATGAGGTGAAAAGTAAGAGGAGATAAAGAAGGGGAGGAAGACAACCAGGTGCTTTTAGATGATTTTGCTTATTACTCTGTTAATATTGCCTCTATGTGTAACTGTAATCTATGTTTGTAACTGTTAATATACGCTGTCCATCTTGGCCAGGACCCTCCTGTAAAACTTGTAACCACAGTGAAGCCATCCTGGTTAAATAATAGTTAAATTAAAAAAAAAAATCGAAGTGAAGTAGGTAGCAGAGGGAGAGAACTGTGTGTTGGGGCTTTAATAAGATTTAGTCATTAAATTATGGTAAAGATCAGATAATGTGAAAATTTATCACCAGATGCTGGTGCGAGATCAGAGATGCAGCGAAGCCCAGATGTGCCGGGTTTGAGATTCCACAGGTTATCAATATGTGATTTATGCTCTGCTTTCATACACTTCAATTACCTGTGTGTACCCCCCCCTCCAGCCCTGTCAATATACAAACTGTTTACATGTCAACACAAGATGGTATAAAATGCACTCTGAAGTCATTTGATTTGATTGCAGAGAGGTGGCCACCTCGCACAATAAAGAATGTAGGGCGGCACGTAGAGATGGAGGGGAAAACAAGTGAGAGAGAGCTCTTACCATGGCGCTCTCTCTCATCCCGAGCCTTCTTTCTTGTGTATATGATGAGTGACAGCACTATATTGACTTTTTTGAAAGCCAATGTGATTTAGAGGTCACCCCAATAATCAGGACAGCAAAATAGAGGGAGAAAGATGGAAAACGGAGAATGAATGAGAGAGATGGGAAGAAAAATAGAAAAAGACAGAAACAGGGAGGCAACTAGATAGATAGTAGCTAGATAGCTAGATAGATAGATAGATAGATAGATAGACAAAAAAACACAAACAAATCTCTCATGGCTTGAACACTGTTGCCTTGCCACCTACTCATCACCAGTGAAGTGCCTCTGGCTGTACTTTCATGGAAATTGATGTGCATAGGACAAATGAGGAAAATGCCATTCTTTTTTATTTATTTATTTTTTAACAGGATGTATGATTTAATTGCTTCCTCTTTTCCCTCATCCTTTCCGAACCCTAATAAAGTGCAACTCTGCAGAGGGGAAAATTGGTGAGGGAGGCATGGAAGGCAGCTCCAATTTAAAATCACTTTCCTTTGCAATCTCAAAGGCTCAAAATGCATATATGCATATGTGTGGTTTTGATACCGGAGACTGAAAATCCTTGTGTGTGTGTGTTGTTGAGATAGGATTGATATGATATGCTATAGCGAAAATACACATAATAATACATAATATATATACTCCTATTCCCTTTATACCCTTGAGAACACTTCAAATATCTGTGTGTATGTGTAGAGAACTGTATATATCTGCAGTATATGCCACAGAGCACTGGTGTCCTAGAAAGCAACAGAGATAAAAGTCTTTACCAACACACTCTTTTCCTTACAACAAAGGAACATTCAGTCTTGTAATTTTCCCTCTTGAAACGTTTGCAGCATTCTCAAAATGGCCGAAACACCGTGCACGCACGCACACACAAAAACGTGCGCGCGCACACTCGAAATGATGGGTTTGAAGAGGACAGGTAGGAGCTTGTCAATAGCTGCAGCATTTTAGAGGGGAAAATAAGAGGAAAAGAAAAAGAAGCATTTCAGTTAAACCAGACAAGAACTCGTTATGTGGTTTACAAAAGCAATAGACGGTTGGGGGAAGGGGGTGGACGAGAGGGAGGGGCGAGGGAGAGAGAGCGAGAGAGGATTGAATAGGACAGGGAGGGAGAGAGACTCTATTCACACCTCCCTGTTGGAAGAGACAAGGTCAAGAACACTCAGCGTGACAAGATGAGTGATTGGAGAGGAGTTTAAAGCAGAATCTGTTCCATTAAAATCGCTGGGAATCAGACAAGTGCGGCGCCTTCAAGTGTGTATGGCCGCACATCAAAAGAAGATAGATAGATCTGGGTAGCTGGATAGATAGACAGACAGATAAATAGTCAGATGGACAGCCAGTAGGCAGTAAGGTGGAGTCTGTTAACCGAGCCGTTTTAAGCCGTGAACTGTTAAACCTTTCTTGCCCAACATGAAGCTTGAGTGGGCATGTCTGAGTTACAGCATCTGGGATATCAAAGGGATATTTAAAAAATGTCTGATAGGTTCCATAGATTATGATTGCATGTATGATGTTCAGGTCTATGTACATCTAAAGAAAAAGTTCATCCAAAATACAAAGATATTTTCCTGATTACCTCTAGTGCAATTTATCTATCCAGATCGTTTCTGTGCGAGAGGTTTCCAGTCTGCTGCAGAACACTGGAAAACTATCTGTCCACCTTTTAATTCATACCTGTTGGTGGTGGATATGATTCATTCATATGGTGTCAGGTTGATCATATATTCCAGTTTCGCAGCAGGAAGTGCACATGAACGCCACACCAAGTCATCTGATCAGGCCGGGTAAATCAGGTTTCTAGATGTAATACAAATCGGCCCAGTTGTGATGTTTCAAAATGGCTGCCCACAGCACAGAGTTTTATGTGAATGATAATAAATATGATCTGATAATTCCTGAAATTTTAAAATGTCAAGTCATGTTTGATATACATGTAGTCCCCAGATGTTTTGCTTTCCACTATGCTGTTTGTACACCAGCGGAAAACCCACACTTGCTAGCTAAAGCTAGCATTGTTGTCATTAGCTTAACAAGCTAAGGTTTCTGCTTCTGAGTTGTGAAACACATGAATGCAACTGGATTTTTTACATTTAACTTTGCAAACCCGGAGGTGGGAACTTCCAAAACATCCCTTGAATCCGACAGGAGGTACATGAATGCGGCAGGAGATACAGGTTGCCGATGTTTTTCTGGCAGGAAATAGTTCCCAATGAAATAGTTCCAAATGACAAACAAGTGCTGTGGATTATGCTGGATACCAGTGTCACTGTTTTTGAAAAACACTGTTGCTGTTGAGTTCTTCACATCACAGTTTGAGCTCCACACAAGGATACTCATCCAGCCTCTTTTGTCCCTTTGTACTGTGCAGACTGGAAACCTTGCCAAATCACACAGGAACTATCTGAATGGTTAGACCGCACCAGGGGTAAGTGGGAAAATATTTTGGGTGAACTGCTCCTGTGTGAAGGTGTTTCTCAAGCTGAGGCGCTTTAGAGTGATGAATCAGAGTTGTCTCTTTTTTTTGTTTTTTAATCCTCTGTTTACCCTGGGCTGGTGTGCTGAGCGTGCAGGCTGTTTTTCAGAAGCTCCTCGCCTCACAGTCATCCTGTTCCACACCGGGGAGCTCCACTGGAGCGGTTGGGGGTGTTGAGTGCCTTGCTCAAGGACGCCTCGAGGGTGTTTGGCGAGGGAAAGGAGAGTGTTACTCATTCACTCCGCCCACCCAGATTTGCGGAGCTGTTCTGGGGATTCAAACTGCCAACTTTTTAGTTATATGCCTCCTGCTGTTTCCCTTGAAGCTGTTTAAACTTTGGCAGCCAAAAAGAAAAATAGGAGAGATAGCTGGAGAGTGAAAGTGAAAGAGAACTTTTTACTTACTGAGATGTTTTGAAGGTGCAAATCAGCACTGGCAGGTGAATGGGGTCAATCAATCAATCAATCAATATCCTTTATTTAACCAGGTAAAAGACTCATTGAGATTAAAATCTCTTTTTCAAGAGCGTCATTTGCTCTTGCCCCATGTTTGTCTTGTATGTGATCCTGAACGTATTTCATTGATAGAGATGTGTGTGAATGTATGGACGCTGTGTCAGGGTATGCTTTAGTTTTTATGAGGTGCCTCTTACAGGCTGACTGTGAGCGTCATTTAAGCTTAAGACTGTCTAGCATAACATGAGATAAAACTGTAGGTAAGCTTTCTCCTTTTCATGTCTTCAAGCAACGTGCCACACGCAAGCTTCAGCCCCTGCAAACAGCGAAAGTTGGGGCAGCGAGAAAATTATCAAGTGTGAAAGACAAGAAGAAAATGCTTTTCATTGAATCTTCCACTTTTCATGTTTGGAAGGCAGGAATCAGACACTTTCGGCTCTGCAGTGCTCTCATACTGCAATTGCAGTGTATTTGGGCCCTGAGTGTTTTCCATCGACCAAGATGTTTTGAAGTGAAGAAATGTGTGGTGTTTAGGTTGGGCTCTCAATAAGTGTTATTCTCTCTGAAATGGCAGGTTGACTCATAGCATCTTCCACTGCTGCATGATGAAACTATGATGTGATGTTTTTGTTGAATACAGTGAGTACAAAAT
This sequence comes from Neoniphon sammara, assembly GCA_900302535.1. Taxonomy (NCBI): domain Eukaryota; kingdom Metazoa; phylum Chordata; class Actinopteri; order Holocentriformes; family Holocentridae; genus Neoniphon; species Neoniphon sammara. The sequence continues at coordinate 20,899 of OMKZ01038479.1, read as the reverse complement.
GACTCGTACTGCACCTGGACACAATGTTTTCTATTGATTTTTGGTAGATGAATTAGTTTTCTAGTCTTTCAATAGAGAGGAAATTATAAAAGCAGCAGGAAACTCAGAATACAGCCCATGCAAACAAATTCAGTGGTAGCCATTGTAAAAATCCTCCTTAGTGTAGTAATTCTTTACTTCATGCAACTGGAAAAAGGCACCTTTGTCTGCTAGTGGTCAAATATGGTAGCATTCCTTTACATACCACATAAAAATGGCACCCTACACACTATTTGCATTAAAAGTAAGTCTTGTAAAAGACCAAAACATCCAACTGCAGATAAAATTGACAAACATGTATAATACAATCCAGATAGTGTTTCCTCTAGATTTAGAGTTTGACCTTTTTTTTTGTTTGTTTTTTGTCCACTACCTCATGAATAATTCTTGATGTTTTGCTGAGCGCACAAAAGGTACTGGGTCTGGGAACAGTGATTTTACTGAATCCTGGCTTGTCTTACTTTATTCAGCAACTGTAGCTAGTTAGATAACATTACATTGGGTAATGTGGCAGCTGACAAGGTCGTGTCATAAATGTGTTGTGCGGACAGCAACATACTTTTCATTAATCGTTTCAGCCAGTGAGTCTCTATATAAATCTATGTTTTTATATGGATTTGTGAGGGC
>OMKZ01038476.1:2561-35603 GCA_900302535.1 Neoniphon sammara | reverse complement strand
ACAAACCACCGTGAGCGTTGAGCTGAGCTGCCTAAGTTTGTAACTTTAACCCAAGAAATTGATGTGAGCAGGCCTTGAGGCAGACCTGCTAATGAATGGATAGAGAGAGAAAGAAGAAAGTTAAAAGATGGTCTTTTATAAAGTAATTTAAGAAAATCCTGTTAGCTGGATCAAGTACAAGAGTATAATTTCTCAAAATGGGAAAAAGAGGAGCTTTCGCGCCTTTCCCGCACACTTAATAACAAAATTAAGGAGGTAAAGAGATAAAGAGAGGGAATCAATTAGGCCAGGCCTGGTAAACAGTGCTAATTGTAGAGAGGGTGGGATGGCCCATGGAGGTGGGATGATGGGTGTGATGTTGAAGTACATACACCCTCAGGCGGGCTAATCCCACACCACCTCCCACACTGACATCCCAGACCAGGACGAGGCTGGGCGAGGCCAGAAGGTGAGGAAAACTCAGACCAGGTAGGCAGCAGGACCCCATTTACTTCCATATATTCCATTTTCCATATACTATATTCCACATACACCTCACCTCCTGTCATGATAGCCTTGCTTTTGAAAAAGAAAAAAAGTTCTCAATGAGAGATTAACAGAAATGGAAGTATTTTGCAGCCTGCGTTTCGTTTACTCATTTTGTGCATTGCTTTGATAAAAACTTTAAGAATTATCGCAAAACTAAATTAATTTTTTTCTCTTTAATTTCTGTCATTGCTCCTGCTTGCCGCCAGTCTTCCCTGCTCTGCTGCAGATTTCACTCACCACTGTGTTTTTTCCAGGTTCATGGTGACACGATCTTCCCCTACGGTGGAGGCGTGGACAGACACCCATCAAGTAGACAGCCTGTTAACCAGGCACTAAACACACTGGAGATAAGAGGAGATTATCAGACTGTTATTGTTCCAAAGGGAAGTCCTCTGTCACAGAGACCTGGCCAGGCTCAGCCAGTCAGTCAGGAGGGAGAGCAGTACAGTGTGTGGTGGTGATTACTTAGGGAGGAGTGGATGCCTCACTATCTGCTCCTTCTGTTGTAAGCATAACCTTGTTGCCTCAGGGACTGAGAATCAGGTAAATATAGATTAGAAATACGTGATATTTACTTGTCAGATGACATCACTGCTATTAGAAAATGTCAGTGTGCAGTGATGTATGAAAGTGTGAAATGTGCAGGGCAGTGACTGTATGGGCAATACCAGGGAATATTTATATTCTATCAAAAATAATTTTATTTTCAATTAAATAATAATTATATATAATCTATAATTATAAGAGCATAACCTTACATCTTGTGTCAAGGTATTGTATACAACTCGATTTTTAATCAAATTATTTTGTTTTAATATATAAGAACTTCTGATGACATTTGTTTTTATATTCTAGTAATAACAGTGAAGAATGAGCTGAAATAATGAAGTAATAATATAATCACAAATTAATTAAGGTGATATTGCAGTTATATAACAGAGTAAAAAATGTAGTTATTTGTAATTTTTTACGCGTGATATTTCAAATCACTTGATGTACTATTTTACGTTTCCCATAATTAGAATAAATCCAAGACACGCAACACTTAGTAAATTATGAGATATTAATTATCATGAAATATTACAGATATTTAGATTAAATATGTGTAATTTGTAAATTCAGTATTAGATTAGACATAATGATAAAATGAATTTGCCCGAACTTGTACGTCTCTACCTTAAAACTTGCACCTCTACCTCACACCAAGATGCGACCCTTTTGACCTTTTATCCAGTGTTTCACTTCTGTCCCACTTCCTCAGTAGATAAAAGCGAGGATGAATGGTCTCTGTGGGCATACCAAACACTGAGCATTATTTGATTCAGACTCCCTTGGGTGTTATGACTGGGAAATAATTGTACGTATTTGTATTTGTTTCTTTTTGCTGTGGTGTGCTCTGGGTAATTCTTAATACCTTCTAGAGATTATACGGTAACTCCCAAACTCCCATGATTATAATTAAGCCTGACTTGGTTATAAAATGAGCAAATGCCAATTTAGTTTTGCAACGTGTGAGGGAGCATCTCTGTGTGTTCCTCCACGTCCCTGTGTCTCCATACATCTTTACGTTTCTGCATATACTTGTGTGTTTGTGCCTGAGAGTTTGTGCTTGGGTATGCACATGTGGTGTGTGTGTGTGTGTGCGTGTGTGTGTGTGTGTGTGTGAATGTGTGGCGGTATATGTAAGTGTGTGTGTGTCATGTCTGTTTGTGCATCTCTGTGTCAGGGTAAAGTGCTGCAGAGGACAGGCATATAGGGAAGGTTTGGTTAGGCATGGAGACTGCTATCATCTTCCTTCTGGCAAAAAAACACAAACATTCCCCCATCCTTTCTCTCTCCCCTCCTCATTCTCTATCTTGCTCTCACTCTCTTCAGCTCTCTCTCTCTCTCTCTCACTCTCTCTCTCTCTTTCTGTATCACTTACAAAGGCAGCCGTTTCCTCCAAAATGAGGCCACGTACGGAAGGTATGCAAATGAAATCATTGCTCGTGGATTAGAATGGGACACCATATACCCTAAATCATGATTGTCAATCATGGCTGGGGATTAAGGGATATGGGCTCACAGACCTAAAAAAGCAACATTTCCCCCCTCAGGCAGATCCCCATTGTGAGGAGCTCTGAGGAAGAGAGGGCTCCACGGGGGAGGAGAGCAACACTGGAGCACTAGTGCCCCCTTCTGTTTGATGTTCACTGCACCATTTCATCATCAAGCACAGCCAGTCTGAACAAAAATAGAGGTTGGCACACACAAGCCTATTCATTTACATTCAACGTACCCTGAGGCAAAAGCTTGATTAGACAAATGCACATGCTTTGGTGATGCAGTGTTTCATCTTCAGTGGAGGAGAGAGAGACCTCATTTGTTTCTCTGGCAAGTGTGCAGGCTTGGTTCAACATCAGTGGGTTAGGAGGGCCATAGGCCCTACAAATTTAACAGATGTTTGTTTGCCCTGTGAGTGAATGTGTTTAGTACCAAACTTCCTTCACCATCTGTATCAATTTGTTCTTTATACACTAACTGTGATTTTAATATGTAGTGTATATATGATGTATGCATTTTTATGTACAATTTGCTTATACTGCATCATCCCATTTTTTGGTCTGTGTATGTAGGTGTGTATGTGTGCATTTATTACATAATAATGATGATACATGTTAGATTCATAATTATACTGTATTGTAATAAGATGTAAAATTATGGCTGATGAAATGTATTTAATATAGTGCAAATCAAGACTCCTGCATATTTCTTTTGAGGAAGCGGTGCAGCTCCTCACACAGAGACATGTTTAGTGGATTGTGTGTGCAGACCCCTGAGCCCTCAGCTAGAGTGCCAGTCTGTTCCTGTGGAGCAGTCAAACAGACGAACCCAGCCAAGAGTGAGCAAGGCACAGGCACAGAGCCAGGAAATAGCACCGGAAAACGCTCCACAATCGCAGAGAATTAATAGAGTTTTTAACAGGAGAGAACGTCTGGGGGAGAGACAAAGAGCAGCACACATCATCAATAGGTCGGTTGTATATGATTACAGGAATCGAGGGAGGGTTTCCATTTAGCCCCAGCAGACTAGACCTTCATAATGAGAAAAGTGAGCAAAGGAGGCGAGTTGGCACCGTTCACATCCTGCTCAGTGCAGTTCCCGGCTGCCCAAGACTGAAGGTGGTATGGCACCTGTGCCATTTTGGCCCTGGCATGGTATGGGCAGGAGGTCAAGGCCAGGGCAACATCTGCATCCCATCAGAGAGCCTGGCTGTGTGCCCACCCCATGGTTTCCATAAAGTCTCTCACAGAGATAGCCTAAAGAATAGCTTTGGAAAGGACCACAAGTGCATTCGGTGGGCATTCTGCTTCGGCATATGCACCGATCTCTGCACTACTGCTCAGTGTTACATTCATGTTTTGTGCTCCATAGTTTTTTCCAGTTGAACTGCAGCAATTACGGCACTTGACACTAATCACCTCTATTGCATGAATTAAAAACACAGGATGCTTTTATGCTTGAAAGCGTAAGAGCTGAGGACATTTACCTGCATGTGAAACCCAATTAAGGTGTTTGGTATGTGGACAACACACACTGCAGTGTGTGCAGTGATAATTACCTGACTAATTTCAATAGGGGGATCCCTAATACCCTGCCGGGCTGGCTGCTATAGCAAGACCACCTGAGTCATCTTTCTAACGGCGGACAAAATAAACCGCCGAAATTGATAGAAGCCGCCAGCACACTAAAGAGCAAGTGCTAATCATTATGCATCATTAGGTGAAGATTTAGTTTAAACGTGTTTAGCAGGAATTAAGCAAAGCTGTTGTTGACATGGATTGACTGCTGTAATGCTTTATTGTCAGTGCTCCAGGAGGCAGAGGGAGGGCCGGCCTAGTCGGGGGAGTGATGTGCCGAAAGCAGGGATTTGTGGGATGTTGGAGGACTAGCAGGGTGTGTAGACAAGAGTGGACAAACAGGAAACTATGACAGACAATTTGGTGGAAGAGAAAGGGGAGGCAGGAACATGAAAAAGGATAGAATAAAGAGAATAAAATATGGGATTTTTCAGAGTGGAATGTAATCATATGTGGTCTTACACAGAACCGGACAAAATTTTTATCTGAATTTGAGCATGTTAGTTTAGATGTTTCTCTCCCAGGATGCCTATTTTTGCAACACAGAGAGTATTATTTGAACCTAATGAAAACACTGTGGTCTACTCTCTAAATACCTCACAGATCATTTTTCTGTAATGATTGTGAAAATGGTTGGATAATTATTCTTCATCTTAAATTTTAAGATTGGCATAATGATCTACCTGATGATTTAAGAACCACAGAACACTGCTGAAAGAAATTTCAGTTAAGAATTTTCCTTCACAGAATTTTTTGTAATGTTTATGGTGGGAGTTTTATGACACTTGCAGACAGGGAAACGCCACGAGTGCATCCAACACAACTGTGGAGTGTGTGTTGATACGTGTGTTGACAGGGGTCAGTATGCAGGCTCTAATTCGGGGTTAATGATCGTGGCGGATAAGTTAACTGGAAAAGTCGTACATTTTCCTTGTGTCTGAATGATTAAAGGGACATACTGCTCGTACTCATCAAATGTTGAACAGCTTATGAAAAGGAAGTAGACGAGTAAAACTCCCGCAGGGGAAACGGCCTCATCAAGCAGTAGAAGAAAAGGTAGAACATGTACAATGCTGGTCAGTTCAACCACGGCCAAGTTTCCCTCCTCTGTCCAGACACCCGTGTTTGTATGTGTTTGTGTCTTTATGTGTCTGAATGTGTGTATGCAAGAGCTGCTCAAACTGACGAGTAAGAGAGGACAGTCTTATCCAGCTCTCCAGTGTTGACAGTATTACTAATCCCCTCCACCTGCTCAAACACCCCCCCAAAAAACACATCCCTCCCCCTCTTCCATCTGCCTGGGCTGGGAGTCCCTGGGGCCAGACTGCGCCTCTGCCTTCGTCTCCACACCAGTTATCGTCCCTGGCCGGGCCCCACTCCCCAACCCCTTCCTGCGCTGCACACATTAATCGCCGCAAAAACAAATAGTTTTCAAATGTTTGGAAAAGACCCACTGTTTGCATCAGGGCCTAACAAAATAATTTTTACAAGCTATCCAGTTGTGATTAGGGCTGGGAGAATTGAATTTATGTGGCATTGATAATATTAATATTAGCCTAATTAATTATGTTGTTTGAATTTGCACAGCACTGTGTGTACCTTCTACACAACACTAGCCAGCCGGAGCTGGAACTGAGCTCTCAGGCGTCTCTATCTCCCTGGCTCTCCCCAGTCCATGACTACTGCACACAATTCATCAACTCGTAGATATCTAATCCCCTCTGGCTCCGCTCACTTCCTGAAGTCTAAGAAAGAACTTTACTCTGGTGGCAAGAATTCCCATGAATACTTGATGACTTCTATAGAAAGGAAGACTGTTTCATTTCACTTTGAAAGTGACACTCGCCCAGAGAACTGGCATAACTTTCAATGCATGGCTCCCGCTTTGTGAAGGATGCTGATAAAAAGGGACAAGAATAAAATTTAACATCTTTTTAATGAGTCACTGATTAAGGTAAACAGCAGTACAGTGGGAACAGCTTTGCGTAGCAGACAGCTTCAGGAATCAGGGACATGACTGGTCTCCTTGTTTAGCGGAGAAGACAGTGATTTTGAACCTCCAATAAGCCCTGTGTGTCCCGAGTTTGTTTCCTTAATCAGCAGAGGCCGACTTTTCGATGAGCCCTGACCCACAAACGCTGCTGATCCAGTCAACAATGGAGACCATGAGAGTGCGGGCATCACTGGATGAGCAGGTGTTGATCTGTGCAATTACAGTGACACATACGCACTGACCCATCGCACCAGTCATCTGAGCCTAAGTGGGACCACCCAAACCTCAGGAGTGGTTCTCAGACCTGCTTATAGCTCAGATCACACTTCTCTGTAACGACCTCTTGACCTCTGCTCTGTGGTCACAGGTCAAGGGTTAGGGAGGTGGTCATGTGTCTCTCTTAGCCAGGCACAGCTCTATCTCGTGCTTGTGCGAGAAGTTAAGAGGTGTAGCTCCTCAAAAGGGGTAGTTGTTCCCAGTACACTGTAGTACTGTAGGCCTGATTTAACAGTCTAACCTCGCCTTTACAGCAGCTTTATGGTCTGTTCCTGTGCACAAGTGCAACCATGGAATTTATATATTTGGCACAATCAAAAAAAAAAACAACAACAAAAAAAAAACACGTCTCTTTTTTTGTTTGTTACAGTCAAAAGCACAGATAAATGTTGTCCATTTACTGATAATATGTCAGAAATTTTAACAATGTGGATTGGTGATGAATTAGTATTTAAAACAAAAGGAAGCCCAAACCAATAGATATTTGACCTTCATCAGATTGGAAAAAAAAACAAAACAAAAAAAAAAACAAAGGTAAAATGCACATATCCCATATTCGAGGAGGTGGTGGCTTTTGTCTCTATGATGGACACAGCAATCCCAGGAAAGTCTGTATGCTGGGGCCAGAGAGACCGTCTACTACAAACGACGCATTCTCTGAAGCGGGGGTGAGCGTCTCCAAGGTGCATCATCTCATCAAAGCATGGGGCGATGGTGTGATTGGACGGAGGGCAGCGAGTCATCGACTCAAGTCATTAACTGAAGTGCCGGCCCAATCTGGCTGAGCGGTAGTCCACTCTGAGCTGGACGAAGGCGTGCAGAAGGTTCCGGTCCAGGTTGGTCAGCTGCTCTCCGGAGCAGACCTGCTTCAGGTTGTCGGGGGCGACCACCAGGAGGTTGCAGAGGGCGTGGAGTGTGTCGAAGAGCTGCAGCACCAGAGGGACCTGATGGGTAGATAGGAACAAGATTGTTTAGAGTTGTGACATACATGTAACACCTTTAAAGTTACTCTCGTCTTACTTACAACCCTCTTACAACAAAAGCTCTACACTGTAAATCGCAGTTTTTAAGTAACATGAATTCCTTATTGTTTTGAGATGCACAATCCAGGTCTGTTGCCTCAGTGCTTAAAAATCATTCTTTAATCTGCCTCTTCCCCTTGATCTACATCTCCTATTCACAACTGAAATGGATTTAAATTGTGAAACAGGCACAGGATTCCCACAGCATTCACCTGGATTCCCCTGAGCAGCGTAAAACACGAGTTTAATTTACACTCTGTTCGCTCTGTGTTACTGTAACCATGTCTCTGCCCTGTGACCAGTCTGTCCTGGACCTATGCCCCCCTCGCTCACCCTGAAGTCCTTGGCGCAGCGTCGGTACTCGGCCACGTCGCAGATGGCCAGCATGCCACCCATGGAGCTGTAGCTGTACTGCTGTAGGTGTTCGTGGATGAGCCGATGGAAGCGGACGCCCAGCTCTGTCAGCACCGTGTCCACATTCTTCCCATCCATGGACTTCCGTACGCGTTCCACCTGCCGACTTACGTAGGCACACACCTTGGAGCAGGCCTGCCGGGCACAGGCAGACAGAGGGGGGTCACGTTTGGGAAACGAGCGTGAATTATAACCATAAGGTGAGCAAGAACTAACTATGTCATGTCACAGTCTAGAAACAACAAAATGGACAGAGGTAAGCGATTTGCCTGTTTGGGTTTCTAGTTTGTTTTGTTTTGCATGTGAGCCAAATGGATAAAGCTAAGGACTTGTATCTCTTACTGTGGTGTACTGGATCATGACATTGTTCTCATCCTCCGGCCTGAAGTCGGTCTTCTTCTGCTCTGTGGCCAGGATGTGCTTCATTTGCCCCACCATGCAGTTTAGTGTCCTGGGCAGGGTGGATAAATACAAAACTTTAGAGAGTAGTTTCTTCAAATGACCACTTGTTGACCACTTGAGTACGGGTGGTTTGTAGTTACTTTGGAACTTACTGACCTGTCAATTCCAGTGTCCAGTTTCACTTCCATCTGTTCAATCACCTCTTTCTTCTTGTGCAGGCACTCGGTCAACTTTGGAGATGAGCTAGAGACAGACATTTGAAAAGTAAACCACAATTCTCGCTCTCATCTGAGAAGGATGCTGCTAAAGCAAAAGTAGCTATGGAATAATTGAATGTATTAGAATATATTGGATAAACATATAGTTTTAACACTTAAGCCTTTACTGACCTTATGAGAGGCATGAGGTGGTCATTGAACTGCTTGTCAAACAAGTGGAAGATAGTGTTAGCCTGCTGGACCACATCCAGGAAGTACAGGTTGGCATTCTTGGCATCTGCTGAGGGTATAGCTGTGGTTCAAAGGCAGAGGGAGAATGTAAATCAGTACAATAAACTGAAAGTTGGCCAAATCAGCACACTAAAATTAGAAGTGATGGCAATAAGTAAGATGACTTGAACGCACCTGAGAGGCCAATCTCTAGGGCGTAGTCGATGTGATCCACACACAGGTGCTCAACCAGCAGCAGGAAGATAGAGAAGGCGTTCTTGGGCAGATCAGAGGGATCTGAAAGCTGTGTCACAAGAAACACAGATAAAAGAAAGGGAATGCAATTTAGACTTTCAGCCATGCAGGATTTTTTTTTTTAACTGAAAACTGACAAAATCGTTCCAAGTTAACTTGCCATAGCTGAATGCCCCTCCCATTTATAAGTGGCAAAGTGTCCTCACCCTGTGGCATCTCTCGAAGGCATGGCGCGTCTCCTGAAGCAGGTTGACCACCACCTCTTGGGACAGGAAGGTCTCCCCGTGGGTGTCAATGCTGGGGCCCAGAGGCAGGTTTGTGCGCTGTCTAATTCGCTCCTTCAGCTCCTGGATACTGCAGGAGGACAGAGACAAAGGTCGGATAAATTATTAATGTTACAGCTCTCATCCTGGAGACAAAAGGGGCTTTCAGATCTTGTGAGCCTAACTTATCCTGATTTTAAGGAAGCAAAAAGTCACTGAAAAGCAAAATCTGACCTGCCAGTGCCAATTGGGCGTTTCTGATGGTTCTTGGAGTCATAGTAGCGCTGTAGGATCATGGCGCTACGAGAGCGAAGGTATTCCCTCTCCATGTCAATGTAACTTTCCAGGTAGGAGGAGAAAATGTTCTTGATCAGCTTGGACAGGAAGGTGTGCTTGTCTGAGCCCAAGTTGAACTCTGTCAGCTTGGCAGCCAACGCCGTGGTCCTGGAAAAGAAAAACACATGGTTGAGTGTTAGAGTAAAACCTACCGTGTGTACAAGAAGTAAAACTAAAACAAGAACTTAATTACTTGGTGTAAAGGTCATAGAGGTTCTTGAGGTACTGTTCCACATCAGAGTGTCGGGTCTCATCCAACTTCTCTCTAACATGGGCCTGGAGACACAAAGACACTCTCAGTCTAATATAAAATAACAGAAGTGGCCAGTCTAGATAACACTGAACAATTGTGAAGCAGCATAAATACCTGTAATTTGTTCTCAAAGATGCTCTGGATGAGTTTGGCCATAACAGCCTCAGGGCTGCTGAAGATCTCTCCCACCTGCCTGTTGACCCTCTGGCAGAGGGCTGCAGTGTCCTCAAACACATCGTTCCTCATGTAGGCCCCCTGGGGAGAGCAACAAAGAGTTAACCCAGAGTCAGTGTATACCACTGGTCCAGAAAGAAAGGTGGAATATTATGTATAAATAAGTGGAACACTGTACACTCACTTCCTGACACTGCTTGATGTAGACATCCACACAGTGCGCATAGCCCTTTTACAGAAAGAGACAAGCATTACATTTCTGCCAACATGACATCACTCAAGTGAAAATACAATCTGACATCTACAGACAGATGGCAAATTTCATTGACACTGAACTTGAATGTTCAAACTGTGTGGCAATCCCTGTACATCGTACTCAAGACAATAAATAAATAAATAAAAACAAAACATCAAATGCAGACATGACTGTTTGATGTTTCTCGGTCACCTTGAAATGTAACAGAACTGCAGCGACCTCCCGCATACGTCCAATCTCACCCCTGCGCTGGGCAGCGGTGAACTCCTGGATTAACTGTCGCTCTAGGTCATGGTACTTGCCTGAGCAGAAAAACACAAGCACACAAAACAATTTCATCATTTGAACTAACTTCCCGTGCATTTGTAATCTGGACTATTTGGTGCAGACTACAGTAGAGGAGCAAAAGTTTGACTGTCACAAACTCACTTGCAATCTTTGCCTTGACATCTGCAAATCTGTCAGAGGAGAACACAATCAAGGAGACAGTTACAATTAACATCCCGCTAAAAATGTTAAGGGTAGATGTATCTCATGTATTTTAACATCAAAACATCCTTGATATATTCTGATATGGGTTTACACCATGAGGAACAGACAAAACTGATAAAATGGCATCTCTTCCTTGTTTGACAGCGCTCTTGTCTAAAGCTGCCTCCAGGATGCCTGACTCACCTGTCAAACGGCAGCTCCTGGGCAATGAGATGCAGCTTCTGAATGATATCAGCAGCCTCCTTAATCTGAGAAGGAGAGAGAGGGAGAGATGTTGAGAGAGGGGAAAAAAAAGAGAGAGCAAGAGAGGACCATGAGGGGTGGACATCCAAACAGAAAGCAGGCAGGCCGCTGGCAGTGGCTCCACTTGGGGGATCATCATCTTAGAGCAGCCCTCCTCCACCTCCCCATGTTGGACAGGGAGCTGATAACAAGCAGGCTGCGCTCACCTGGGCATCGGCAGCAGCAACAGCAGCAGTCCTGACTTAGCAGCACATCCAACTCTTTATTGGCATGCCTTTTCTGAATGGGCTGTAATCCCACAGGAGTCTAAATCGCCTTCAATAATCTGTCCGGCCAGGGATATCTGTCTAAAAAAAGGGGCCCTGTCGAGAACCCCCCACCCCCCTCCCCCTGACATACACGCCGGCTGAAAAAGCCCCAGACCTACGAAAGGCCCGCCGTCCGCAACTCCTCTGTTCCCGCAGATGCCTGCCTCAGCTAACATCATTACTCTGCTCCCGTGAGGAGGATCCAGCCTTTCTGCTCGGCGAAGGTTTTCTAAGTATCTGTCCCCCAGCTAAGATTAGCTAAATCCCATGTAAGTAATGTAGCCGTCTCCCTGCAGTCAGGGTTTAGCAGCACTTGTCTCCACGCTGGCGGCCCAGCCCTCCCTTTCAGAAGGATTAGCAAAGCCATCCCCCTTCAGCTATTCACTTGCAGCTTTCCTCTTTCCCCCTCGTCTGGAGGTATGCTCAGGAAAAGGAATCTGGCCAGATATTTCCGCATGCCTCTCCAGAAACCTAGCCCCATCTCCAGTTCTCGTCTGTGGGATTGACCCCCCAGACTCCCTGCTCTGCTTCCACTAATGATGTTCCTACTAACAGGAATTAATCTGGAGCATCCCAATCTCTCTACTGCCACTTACAACACTACAAAATAAAACTTTCTAGGGTCAACAGTCACTTGTCTAATATCAACATGACTTGTGTGTTAGCAGGAACTGAGTGAAAGTATGCATTTTATCTCCTAGCATGCATGTTATCTCCTCCCTCACTTGTACTATCACGCCACAAGCCCCTTCCTGCTGTAATGCGACACAAAGCTGAGGACCAACAGTGGCAACAAATTCTCCCTCATAGACAACCTGCAGTAAATGCAATTAGGCTTGACACGAGCATGTTGACATCCATGCTAGTCAATCAGCCAGCTATTGTCAGAAAGCAAATGACAGTTTATTAATCCAAATTAGCTGAGGGATCCAACTAAAGGGATAAACTTGACAAATTAATATGGATGGTTTACTTCATAATCCTGTTCACTCACACCTCCAGCAATATCACAGCAGGGGCTCTTGTCGATGGTCACATTCGCTGCTACTGAGGTGCGTGAAGACGTGCAGCACACTGACCTTGTCAGGGTTGTTGAAGACGTCACTGCGAAGCTCTCCGTCCAAGAATTCATTGAAGTAGGTCATGAGACGCTGAGCTTCCACGGCCCTCTGTCGAGGGGTGTTCACCCCTTCCAGCTGGTCGCCAAGGTGACACACCTTAGTGGCCACATAGCTGATGTGCTCATCGAGCTCCTGGAAATGCTGAAAGGCCACCTGAAATGATACAGAGCACAGGGATATAATGTAACCCAAAGACCTTGTGTGGTAGGATTGATAAGAAAAATCTCTTGAAGCTTAGAGACATCAGTTGGGTGCCACTGAGTACATATGGTCAGCTCACCTGGTTGCTCCTCTGCAAGTCTTGAACTTTGTGTGCAAATTCCTTAGCCTCACGGTGACACTGATGCTCAAGCTTCTCCACCCGGCGTTGGATCTTCTCATCCAGCTGCTTCAGCTCCTCAATGTGGTTCTCGAACTCTTCCAGCAGTCTAACAGAGCGGAGAAAAAGGCTTGTGGATCCAGAGCTTCACATGGGTCTAAACAACGGGATTCGCAGCAAACAACAGCTAAGACACACAAAAAATATTCTGAGTCTGGAGGAGTAATTGGGGAAAGCGAGGTTAAATCTGTCCCACTGACCTAACACTTATAGTTAATAGTTACAGAATAGTGCTGGGTGCTTAATTCCTGGGTCCCCAGACTTAAGAAGCTCTGAAAACTAGGAGCTTCGTCAGCTGCATTTTAAGTGCCATCACGACGGCAGAGCAAATGTTCTAAGTCAGCACCACATTTCACAGAGTAGGAAACATCCCAAAATGATGAGTATATAATCTCTTGACTAATTCCCTCAGCAGTGGCTACAGCTTAAAGACATCTCCCATCCCTTCCCAATACACACTCATTCCCTGGCTGGTGACTCACAGTATGGTGGCCTCCAAAGATACGTTGTCTCTGACTCTTCACTAAGGTTTAGAAAGAGCTTCCAAGGAGGTGGTGGCAACAGTTTTGTGGAGGAAGTAGATAAGGCAGGATGGATCTACAGTATAGTTAAGGTTTTTAAAGAAGACTGTAAGGCATTTGTGCTTACAAGAAATAAGTTGGTCCCCAAGTGTAAACATAAGACCAAGCAAAGGAAATGCCATGTTTATATATATATATATATTTATTTTACATTTCCATTTTTTGTCCCACACGGTCATCAATAATACTCTGTTCGCGTGGATAAGTCTGAGATCAATTTAGGGACATTTAAAGAAGTACTACTTCAATTTAACTCACTGAATATTTTATAAGTTATTGCTTTTGTAAATAATTAATCAGAACTAATATGAAAAAGAAAACTGATCTAAAACATGTACATAACCATTTTCAAGTAATTTTGGTTTTAAATTTCAGCTACACAATTATAATGCAAAAGTGGGCATCTTTGCTCCGTGATCCTATCAACAGTTCCAGTGAAACAGCAGTAAATTTAATCTTGACAATTGGGAGCAAGAGTGGAATTTATCTATAAAGCAACATCATAATATGAGATGAGACATCACCTGGAATTGTGAATATCCTAATATCATTATCTGGCATAAGTGTTGTCTTTTTCTGGTTTTAAAGGCTGCATTACAGTGGTAGGATGCAATTTTATGAGCTTATTAGACTGTTTTAGCTGTTCTGTTATTTTTCTCTATCTGCTTGGTCATCATATCTCTTGTGTGAAAAAAAATAATGAAAACACCAATAATCATCCCTACAATATCGTTACAACATCAAAATTTATTTGTTAAAGATGTAATTGATTTTGTCCACATTGCCCAATGCCGTTCTGCTTTATTAGCATCACTTCTGACAACAGAAAACATCTTACTTTCAACATCCACTCAAAGAATTTGTGGAAATTTGAAAACATAAAGTGTGAATTACACAGTGAAATGGGATGAGAGGGTAGAAGAAAGTTGCACAAGGAGGCTGCAATTTTCTACACCTCATCAATGTCTCATTCACAGAGGACCTAAGTGGAAACACTGCATCATTTATTTAAAATGTTACACTGACAAAGAAAATGAAAGCATCAATTTGAAAACTGCACTTTACTTTATCGATCTATGTATTGCATAGATTTTTCCAATCAGAAATAAAACCTCAGTGGATGCAAGAGAACATGCTAATTGCATTTTGTCCATAGTCATTATTGGATGTCATGAAAAATAGTGTAGATAACGCAGCATCAGCCAAATGCCTTACTACAAATTGTCAACAGAGTCAAGGTTAAAATATGTACCATAATGATCAGAGATGGGTATGTGTACTGTAGATGTGTATTGTGAATGACACTCGCCTACCTTTTGGGGTCAAATGCCTCAGCTCCTCCTTTGGATCCTCCTCCAGGAGTCCTCCATGCCAACCTCTCAATGTACTCATCTGCATCAAAAGGCTCCTAAAGATAAACAAATAAATACTGTCAAAGGTGCACCGATGATCACCTTGTATAGTCAGTTAGTCAAAACGCAAAACAATTAGGCTGCCATTACTTACTTTGCTATTTCACTAACAAGCTACAAGACTGCCTAGCAACCCACACCCACAAATTCATTTTTTCACTGATTAGCGTTAACTTATGATAATGTGAGTAAATAAGCTTACAATCTTAAACTGAGCAAAGCACCATTTGTCCGCTCAGCTCTCTGAAAAACATCTGACTCGCAGACACTAAACAAGAACACTATCAAGCTAACATAACGGCAGTTAGCTGTCTGGCTAGCTCGCTAACAGCACTCAGGTGCAGCAGTCATTTTACCTCGAACAGCTGAGCAGTTGTTGCCATGTTGAAGATTCGGCAAGCGGTGCAGAAAATACAATTTAGGATAGGGAACTGAGAGCCGGCAATGCTGCCGACTTTCAGATGCCTTTGCTGATTTCTTTCAGTTTTGCCCTTTGTTGACAGCTAGCCAGTTAGCAATCCAGCTTCCTGTATGGGAGACAAGGGTGGGGATAGTTGTTTGCAGACGCGCATGCGCATTTGTCAGCTGATTGGTTGTGTCTGTCACATGAAACAGTAGTAGGAAGTAGCTACTAGCTATCAACGAACATATCGAGGCATATTTGTAAGTTGGATATTTGGCAAAATGAGAATATTAACATTGTGTAAGTCCAATAAATTTGCAGTTATTTGAGGAGTCGTGTTGGAAAGAGTTGCTGGCCAAATGAGTCTACGTGCTTTATGGATTATTTCTCACGAGAAGGGAGAAAATGTGTCAGTACGCTTTTCGAGGTTTGTAACATTGATTTCTGTAACTCTCTTAAACTGCCCCTTCCTTTTAAATTTGAGCTGCTGAATGGAGCAATATATAACATAAGGCTGCTGTCATACCGCTTTTGGCTGTTAGTGTTTTGTGATCACTGTAATGTATTGTGTCTCCTCCCACAGGAGGTTCCCCACCGTTGAGTACCGTGCAAAGTGCCTGGCAGATTCCTTATATGTGCCAGTCCCAGAGGAAAGCACTGTGCTCCAGCTCCTACTCACTGAGCTGGGGCTGGCAGACTCAGACAAACCATATGTAGTGCTTCGAGATGACTGCCTCCACCACCAGCGATCACCAGCCCTGGAGCTGCATGTGGAGGGCAAGGGAGTCCTCTGGCCAGTGTTGGCCATCTCTGAAGGGCCACTGATCCTGGCTTGCCTGCCTTTGGTGGATGGCCCTGCTGAGCCACGGCCGCCTCTTGCCAGCCTGCTGTCGGTCTCCCAGGGCCTCACACTCCTGGCAGGCCTACAGACTTTTCTTCTTGGTTCTGGGAGTAAGCCTGATAGTGAGGGGCTGGCGTCTCGCCTGGCAATACTGCCGTCAGTCCTTCTGCAGGTTTGTCCGCTTGGCACACCCCTGGATATCCCACAGCTGGGGGCGCCTGCCGCATCCCCAGTGTCCGCTCCTGCTGGGACCCAGAAGCAGCCGGCCTGGAAGACAGGGCTGCACCGCGGACGAGCCATGGTGAACGTAGCACTGACAGAAATGGTGCGCTCCATGCAGTATGGTAACCAGAGCAGACAGGACCTCTGGGATGTCTATGGCACTGTGACATGTAAAGTAAGTACACAGTGTAAAGTAAAGGCACTAAAATACTTCGCTTCCCCTGTGCCCCCCTTACTATTCTTACTATTCTTTCTGTCATCAGTGTGAAGTGGAGGGGGTGCTCCCCAATGTCACGGTGACCCTCACACTACCACCAAACGGTTCACCACTTCAGGATATCCTGGTCCACCCCTGTGTCACCTCTATGGATTCCAGCATTTTGACAGCCAGCAGTGTGGATGACTGTGATGGCTCAGCTTTCTCTGGGCCTTACAAGTTCCCCTTCTCTCCACCTTTGGAGCCATTCAGACTATGCAGCTACACATCTCAAGTATAAAAATATCAAGACACCTTTTAATACCATACATTGGTGTGAAAATGTTGATTGATTCCGGTTAAAAGTCCAGTCTTTCTTCAGGTCCCTGTGCCGCCCATCCTGGGTTCCTATCAGCTGAAGGAAGAGGAAAACCACCTGCGTGTTTCAGTAATCCTCAAACTTCATGAGAGTGTGAAGAATAGCTTTGAATACTGTGAAGCACACCTGCCTTTCTTTAATAGGTAATCGGCACAAAAGACAAAACCCTTATTAGACATGTTGTCAGTGTCGATTTCCTGTAGAGCAAATGGGTTTGATGGTTTTGGGAAGTAGATTGTGATTGTAACAATCAGTCTGAAACTAAAATCTCTCTGGTGAGAGCACTCTTAGCACTTCAGACTTCAATAATTTACAAGAAAATGATTTTTAACTAGTAATGCACAAATTTCCTACTCAAGCCAGCTAATCAGTTTCTTGAAATCAAAGGTCATTTTGAGATGGCACAACAGTCTCTTGTATCCTTAATCAAGAAAAAGCATCAGTAGTTTTCCATAACTGAATAAATAAGATTGCCTTACAGCCAACTAATAACCTCATAATCTAATCTCAGAGCTAGAGTGATTTCTCTTCAAATCCATCATGTACAACCCAGTGCCAAAAACATGGTAATTTCTCAAATGTTCTAAGAAAACACTTTAAACATTTACACCATCAATAGGCAATTTTGCTGTCAAATCCACACATAAAGCACACTTACACCATCATCGTGCTATTTTGTACAAAGCAGAAATGACAAAACCCTTTAATTTTCAAAAGGAGACGGATAATTTTCCCATGTCAAATCTGCCTTCATTACATGCCGGTGTGTTGATTTAAAAAAGGGGTGATTAAAATGGTCAAACCCATGAGAGTTCTCTAAAGTGTTGATTACAAATATCTGTAGAAAATAGGCTGATACTATTTTGGATTGTTTTAACAATGCAAATGGAGCTGTACTGTACATATTCTGAAGAAAAGGTTCTTCCTTTTAATACTCTTCTAGACTAAATATGCATTTAAATTTAACTGGAAGGCATTAAACAATGCCCTTACTGTATGACTTGCAGTTATCTTTGCATTGTGACTTTTGTGTTATAACATCTGCTTGTGGCCCCATGTGTCTGTGCAGGGATCAGATGGGCGGTGTGGATGTGAAGGTGAGCTCTGGGCAATTGGAGGTCTCCAAAGAGAAGAACCTGCTGGTCTGGGTCCTTGGTAGGCCTTGTGCTCCACAGCATTAATGTACAGGTTCAGTTTGACTGCAACTATACATTTTAATTAGAAACTCATGACTACATATCCGTTCTCTGCTGTTTAGGCCAAAAGTTTCCTAAATGTCGTGAGGTCACGATGGACGGTAGGATCAGCTTTTCAGGGCCGAGCTCAGGACCCACAGACCCCCTCTGCACGGAGCTTACAGCTTACATCAAAGTAAGTTAACATGCTTTGTAATATGGCTGTTTTGTGTTCAGTTCTGGTATAACACAGTCAAAACACAGGTCAACAGAATTACGTCAGACTTCCTCTGAGCTCTGATCTCTACATCCCTGATATTTTTGAGCTACCTGAAATTTAAGGATTACAAGATTCATGCTGCTGTCCATTTTAATTTGCAGCTATGCCATTGTGCATTCAAAAATCAATCAATCAATCAATCATCAAATACAGTGTAAAGTGTTAGTGTTGCTGATGTTGCAGGAGATATTCTCCAGCATCTAAACTTTAATACTAACAGAATATGGCCAAAATGAAGGAGGCATGTCAAGATGTCTTTAGGTTGTCAAATGATGAGTAATTTTTTTGCGTAGCTCCTGTAGCTCATGTCACACAGCATGTCCAATCTCACTGTACCATTATCTTTACTTTGTAGTTGTATTTCAAAGTCCCTGACATGACACTGTCTGGGTGCTGCGTGGACCAGCATTCAGTGCAAGTTTATTCCTCTGCCAAACCACGGATCACAACATGTAAGCGTACTTATTTGAATCAAAATGTGTGTTACATTACTGTAAAGTGACGTTTGCTAAAATTAAAGATGCTCTGTCTGTCCTGCCCACAGCCCGAGAACTTCAGTCCAAAGAGTACTTCATATGGAATTCAACAGGTGCTGCTCCGGTATCTTCTGGGCACATGATGCTGTAGTGTAGATATGTGGAGAGCAGCTTGATGGAAAGGTGCCCTACACTGGGACTAATGAGGACTTCAAGGATATACTGTGGTCCAGATTGGATATGCGACTCCATGCAATGCATTTGTTACTATTCCATTGTTACTGGAGAGCTCTGCAAACGACTGAAATAACTTTGCCTTCGCTCAATACTGATCACAATGTGCATAACCTGCTGTCAGCTAAGTGTTACTTTTGGACTGGAAAAATTGTAGACGTTGAAAGATGATGATTTGTTAAATATACATAAATGTAATAGTTTGTTTAAAGTCCACTGTTGAATGTCCCGCCCCCCTAGTTTAACTTCTTTTATTCTCCAACCTTACCCTCCCACAAATTTACCCCCTTGCCCCCCCACTCTCTTTAGACAGAAGGGCCACCCTTTGCTCTGACAGTCCCACTTCAGTGGCTCTCCATCAGCCGGATAATTAGCAGCTGGGGCCTTGTCATCAGCTGTTGTGGGCCTGCAAGAGAGGGGTGCCCGGGCTGTGAAAGGCCAGGCTGGTCTGGCCAGTGTCTCGGGGACAAAGCACTCCTCTTGAGAGCTGGCAGGAGTCCTTGGTCCCCCCTTTTGACCCCATCCCCTCCCTGTCAACCAGTGGCTGGTTCAAACACACATCCTCTCCAGCCAGACTAAGATTGAGCGCTGACCCTCCAGCCCTCAGAGTCTTTAAAGCAGTCTGTCCCATTCAGCTAGTGAGGACGGACTAATTGGAGAAAAAGTTACGAGGACGGTAATGGTTGGGTCACCTCTTGAGGTTGCACAGGTGCTTTAATTTTCAATGAATGCAGAAACATAAGTAAATGATTTTGATCTTTATTGTTTGCAACACCATTGTCAGTTAAGAGCTCCCTTTTACAACTGATAGTTGATAACTAAATACAAATTATTTCAAGAGTGAGTTAATTTAGGAAGTTTCATTTGGTTCTTGATGTTTCCCACAACAGGTTACCACAGTTATTTGTCCTATAAGGATTTACTAACACTGCCACATTTCTTCTACATAAGCATCACTGCAGTCTAGTGAGCTTTATGAACAACTTGCTGATGAAGGGTTAAATCAGAGGAGATTGTGTCCCTCTATTCCACTGCAGCCAGACTCCTCTGAGTGCCCCCATTGTCTGCTGTTGGCCTCTTGTGCCCCCTTGCTGCTCCAAACGCTACATTCTCACGTGGATTTCCACTCAGAAGGCTGACCATGACCAATCCTCTGTCAATTGGAACCAATTGCTCACACGGCATCCTTCACCTTCTTTTTATGTAGCTGTACGGAATGGCAGACACCGAGACCTCTCGGCTCTCCCCCTCCACGTTGATTTGGCTTTAAGACTCAGTGTGTGTGGCTAGCGAACTGGAAAAGTTTTTTGAAGAGTTGGGCTACTCTAAATCTCCTCAGTATCCCAGTCTGTGGTCAGTCTGGCTCCTGAAGTCTGCAGTCACTGGCTTCGCACTGGCAGACTTTGCTTTGTTGATTGGATGGCTTGCTAAGTAGATGGACTCATTTTAATGTGCTTCTCTGCTCCAGTGCCTTGTGCCCACACTTTAAAACATTTAATTCTGTTGTGTTTTCTAAAGTCATTCATGCCATTATCATTTACTCTTGTACACATTTATGAAGAAAAATTAATCTCTTAAAAAACTAACAATAGGAATAAAAATCAAAGGGGCTGAAGATATTTTTGAAACTAAAGCAGTGCTGATTGTCATAAATCATGTTCACGGTGTAGAACAGAGGAACAGTCTAAATTGCTTAATATTTTGTTTCATAATGGTACAAAAGACTTACTACTTCATTATAAAGGCTGTAATGTTGCAGCTGTAATGCACCTAACTGTGGGAGTCAGTATTACAGTTTCCGTCAGCCCAATAATGACACCCAGTGGTAGAGCAGGATAAAGATCATTTTTTGGGAATGTGTTGATTTCTTGAACACAGCCTCATGCGTATTAAGACCTGTGTGGAATTGAAATAGTTCTGCTCCACCATTGTCAGATTATCTTTGCTTATTTAATTCCCTTCCTGCCCCCTGCTGTGTGTTTTGAACCCATCAATGTTCATCTAATGCACCGTGCCTGAGGACCAGGCTTTTGTTGGCCACCGTGGCCTCAGGTGTTTGGTAGCAGGCCAGTTCCTCTCTCAATCTCTCCAAGCCTGCTAAGAGTCAGCCTCAGGGAGACCATTTGCAGTATAGTGGTGCAATTAGCAATTTCCTGTTTCCAGACTTATCATTCTTCAAGAGTCACACATCTTTTCAAATAATGGGTATGTAATGGGATATCTTTGGACACTTTAATGTTCCTTTTGTACTTGGCTTTATGCCTCTGGTTGCCCTAAAATAGATCAAAGTCTTCAGAGCTGCCTGATTTGGATCACTATTGTTTGAACTAAATGTGAAGTTTTTATTTTTGGATGTTTGCCATCAATATTGTGAGTCAGTGTGTTGCTTCAGAATGTGCTATATTTTCACTGCCTTGTGACGGTACAAATGCCCTCACTTTCAAGCGTCACTGTCGCCTCTAGAGGGCACCATACACTCTGATCAGAAAATACTTGAGCGCCTTCACAAACAGGATCACTTGTTTATATTTTGTGCTCATTTGCTCTGCTGAATATATGCAAGTGACTATGCATGATCAAGAATTTCTAAAACTAAACAGAAACATTCAGGCCATTACTGTTTAGCAGAGAAATTACATTTTCTTTTTGTCCTCAATATCAGTGGGTAGAATGCTGCAATAGCTTTGTAGTAATTAATTTGCATTACCTAACCTTATGTTTAAAATCTTTTCTAATCCAGATTACTAAATGCAACCTGTGCTCCTACTCCAGCTCAGGTTCCCAAATCCCTTTCGCCCCGCGGTGTGCACCCTTATCCTCCCTCTCTGCTAGCCTCTGACAGGCTCAGGTCACGTCCAACTATGCCTCTGTGTTTTACCTACATCCTCTGTTCTCTCTCTTCTTCTTCTCAGTCCTCCATGTTAAGGTTTTGTCCTTTGTGTCCACTTTTTTCCTCTCTGTATTGGGGGACTTTTTGGGCAACCATGAGCTTGATCTCTCCAGGTCACATCTTCCACTTTGCACAGGATCTGTGAGTTAGGCTGGTTTTGTCGTCTGTCTTGCCCCACTGGAGGCAGAGGACTTGGTTGCAGGAGGCACCTGGGGTCCAGACTTTCTCCTCTGGTCTCATCCCAGAAGATGTCCCTCTCTGTGGACCTTTTCACAAGTTTGGCCCTCTGGGTCCCTTCCTCATTTGGACCTCCAGCTGAGGCATGACAAATGATAATGGAATCGATCAAAAGAACATATTCAGTTGGACTGTGTGACGAGTTTACCTTCTAAGATAGTTATGTTCAGTCTTACCATTAACTGTGTAGACAACCTTATGTCTTCTTTGCTCTCTGGCTTGTGGGAGGTGGGCTCGCCGATGTCGATGAGCCTGTTGGCTCAGAGATGTCTGGGCCTCCAGAAACCCTCCCTACTCAGCCCACAGTAATACATATTTACACAATAGAGATTTATTGCAAAACTGCAATACATATTTCCTGTGTATGATTTTGTATGTAGGTTAAAAACTGTATGATAAAATCCACCTTCACATATTCCTGTGGACAAAGTCTATTTTACTTGTTTTTTTAACACAAAAAATCCAGTCTATAGAACAAGTCATGTGACTCTGCCAAGTATATGCTTTTCTTTGTGTGTTTGTGAGTGTGTACCTAATAGCAGGGGCTTTCCTGTTCCCTGTACCCTGAAAATGGATCCCATTGAGGGACAGTCATGGCTGTAGCCCACCCCACTTTCCACTCCACCGGCACTTTAATCAGACCCACTGGGACAGGAAGGGCCCAGACTCTCAGCTTACCAGCTGTCTCTCTCTCTCTCTCTCTCTTTCTCTCTGTCCTCCTCCTCCCCCTTCCTCTACACTACACACTTTAATTTCCCTTCAAAGTAAAAATGAATTAACTGAATTATTGATGTTGTTAAAACACTCCAGCTCTTCCCTACTTTGTCAAAATACTTCACCTGCATCAGTCTGCCGGTGCTGGAGTGTCCTGTGTGGCTGGCGGTAGAAAATTGGCGGACACCCCCATCTCTGCAGTCCTTGCCCTACAACAAACCATAAAATTCCTGATTATCATTCCAATACATTGCGCCTTGAGATGGGTGTGAGGGCAGTGATGCTGGGAGGATGATGTGGGTTTTTTTTGTTTTGTTTTGTTTTGTTTTATTACCATGACAATTTGACTGGCAGTGGTTGTGTGGCCAATTTGAAGGGTCAGTGGTTGCAGTGCCTGAGGAGAGATAATAATGGGAGGTCTGGGTGAACATCACAGCCAGTCAAACACAATAGTGCAACATTATGTCCCTGACACAGGACTGAACAGATGAGATACAACTCTGATAAAGCATAACAGCTTGTTGCTTGTAATTGCAAAAATACACCATGCCATGTCTGTCACTGATGTTGCCGTTCTGACCTGGGGTCGTCGGGGTGGATGAGAGCGAATGATGCTGGGATTGGTGCTTTGTGTTGATGGGAGGCTGCCTGCACACCATGGGTCTTACAGCACACACATGCACAAACGGTTATGTTTTTTTTCTCTAAAATAATGATGAAAAGCAAAACCTGAATGGGAATGAAAAACAAGAGACAGAAGGCTTGTACTGACCAGAGAGTGGGGACAAGGTTGTTTCCCGTTTCAGAGGAGGGAGAGTTGTCTTCCTCCGTCCCAGAGCCTCTGACTGCTGCTCCACAGTGACGGGCAGAGCAGGGAGGGTCCACTGAAGATTGGGTTGACTGTGCTGCTGTTCCCCCTCTTCTCCCTGGCTGTGGCATGGGGCCACCTTACTCAGCCTGGGCCTGGAGCCTGTGGAGCCCATTGTCCCGCCGCCTGCCCTGAAGGCCGACTGGCCGAAATGCCGACCTGGATTTTAAGCCAGTCCTTTGATCATAAATTCCACTGCATCACAAGTCAGGTAGGTGAGCTTTGAAAGGTAGAAACACCTCTCTTAAAGTTCGATGTGAATCACAAAATTAGCCTCACTTTTTTTTAATGTCTCCTCATCAGTCACATTAAAGTTTGTTTTATGCTCCACTGAATGTCCACATGCTGCTACAGTCTTTGTGACTTTCCTTTGTAGATGTAGAGTCAGTGTGGCCCTTTGGCCTCTCCTTTAACTGACATCACTGGTTACAGAATAACTTCCATGAACTCTGCCATCCAACTCTCCCCATTTGCTTGAATCGCTGCCAATCAAGCGGCTCTCTTCAAATCTCCCCCACTGGCAAACTGAGGATTTGTCCTGAAACCTCTCTCTGTCTGGTGCCAATGTACAAATGCAATAAACAGTTTTGGTTGTGGTTAAAAGAGTAGGTGTGTGCTCCATCCTTGCCTTCATACCCGACTCTCTCATTATAATGAGCTGGGTTTCTATGGCAACTCTCCCCACAGGTTACTTTGTAACTCATAAGTTAATGCTTGAAAGACCCTGTTATTTTCATGTACCCCGTCCCTATCAGAAAGCCCAGATGGGTTAAGAGAGAGGCAGGTGCTTTGGGAGGTTGCTAATTGATGGAATAGTAGTGCTCAGTTAGCTCTGTATATATTGCTTATGATTCAGGGTTTAGTGAGGACATGGACAAAAATCCTTTATTGTGGCTACAGCAGTATTTCACATCTACCACATAAGGCCTCTGATTAAACGCTTTTATCTCAGCATCCAGCTTGGCGGTAAAAAATCATGTAATGAGGACTCCAACATTACCCATCTCTTTGCCTTTTTCTCACTCATTTGTTTTAAAATGCCATCCACGACTGTTTAACTCAGCAAATGCTTCATTAGAAGTCTCGACTCACTGACGGCACTCCAGCAACCATAACAGCACTGTGCTGTAGGAGTCTAGTGTGTGTATATGTGTGTGTGTGAGGTTGTGTGCGTATGAATGATGAGAGACTGGGAAATCATTGTCACCCTCATCGTCCCAATAGGACTATTTGGACTAAGATTTCATTTTGCCACATTACGTGACACTGAAAGTCGTTTTGACAAGTGCCTATCACGATGTTATGCTCTGCAGGCAAAACATTTCCTATAGGGTTTTTCCATTGCCAGGCAGACAGGCATGCATTATTACCCCAGACTGTGTGTAACTGTGAAAGAGGATAGATTATAGGGGAAACAATCATCCTCAATCATCTTCAGTGTGCTGTGTGCATGTGTGTGTGTCTCAATAAGTGACAGCTTCATGCAGCAGGAGGGCAATGTATAATAAATCATAGCAAGGAGAACTCTGCAAAGTCATCTCTGCTAAATGAATGAAATGCACTCTTACAGATTACCAAGATTGGATGAATCATACTACTCAGGCCTGCCAAAAATACTTGAAACCAAGCCACAAGACACCACAGTGACATGCCATGTATACAAGGATGGTTGATCAAACACTGATGACAGTTTAGATGTTGCACTTCCTTCTGTTGGACTGGCTCCACATCTTCAGTTGTTGGAAAGTGGTAAGTACATGCGTTTAAAATGTTGGTCTTTGCTAACTATAAATCTCAAGAGAAGACTGGCACAAAAGGGGGAGCACTGTGCTAATTATCTTTCTTTCATTCTCTGTCAGTCATGTGGTTACCTTTGCAGGGGTACAGAATATTAATGGTAAGATATGAAGCTACTAGCTTAATAGCATGAGGCTCTGAAGCTTTGCCAGTGTTGTATGGATCTATGTCAGTGTTGATTCATTATTGAAGTCGACAAGCAAAGCTGAAATTAAAGGGGCGCTATGCAAAATTTCCTAGGGTTGATTAAAGTGAGGATGGTTTAGCCTCCACTGACATAAAAAGTGGAATAAGCATGTAATTTGGTGATTGACTCTACATGGTTCTCACTGTCTGCCCAACTCATTGATGGATTACATGCTTGTTCCATGTCTTATGGATCCTACCCCGGTGCAATTTTGTGTAGTGAACCTTTAACTGATTGAACTAATCTAAATGATATTATTTTGTAATAATTCGGTTTGATCACATTAGCATGTTCATGGCCTGAACTAGTAATACAATGCCATAAAATGTGGGTTTTGAGTCTTTTATTAGAAAACAAAAATAGCCTGTACATTATGCATGGTATAATTGCCATTCTTGTATATAATACTATTTATTAAGACGTAAAATGTAAATACTCTTATTGATACAGCTCTAAATAAAGTCAATAAATACAGATAAGATTGAGCCAAACTGGCCCTGCCAATATTTATATTCACAGAATACAGTCTGCAGAGCAGCTCAAGGGAGGCCAGTCAGCTCTTTGTGGTCTAGGTGCGTGCGAGGGACGGGACTGGGCATGGCAAGGAGTTCAAGAAAGTAAATAACACTTTCTGCTCTTTCAATTTGCAAAATCCTTCAATGTTCTCTTTTTCCCCCCTGCAGGGAAGTGACAGAGATGGTGACGCATCTCCAAAGTAAAGTTGTTTCAAGATAATACTTCCTGTCTTCCTGATAGATCTCTTCTCGCCCATGTGGACAGGTCATCTCGCCACACCTCCTCGATGGGTGATGGAGAAACGTGAGAGGACACAGCATGAAGACTGGATGATTCAGGTGATAACGGAGGCCCTAAGTCATGCCAAAGGGATGGACACGGTGCCGTTGGCTCGACTGCGGCTGCGGGTGTGGACGCTGGACTCCGTGAGCTCCTCACCGTGCTCCTCTGACTTCTTGTCTGCGATGGTTGCCAGGAAGCGCAGCGTGACTGAATCCCACTCCTCTGGCAGCAGCAGGAGCAGGAAGCCTAGGCAGATGATGCAGGTGGCTGCCAGACGCACCATGCTAAAGATCACCTCATGTTTCAGTACGTCCACAGCTACAGCAGGGGGGAGAGAGAGAGAGAGAGAGAGAGAGACAGGAAGAGGGATGAGAACGAGGGAGCCAAACAGCAAGACAGAAAGAGGAAGAGGGAGGGGGTGGAGAGAACAAAAACAAATTGAGATTAATTACATAAAGTAAGCTAAACCACAGGACACTTGGGCTGTAGGGGGATGAATGTAGCTTAGCAATGCAGCTTACAATCAGCACAAGTGGGCCATTCTGCCCTCTGCATCCTTGTGGTCAGGGGCCCTGGGCCAAGTTGCCGTAACCCACTGACCTTCATACAGTCCATTGTGGTTAAAGAAAAGAATTTGTCTGCAGGTATTTAGCGTCACCTTAGCAACCTGATCCTCCCTCAGTGAGAGTGTGGTTGCAGGGTCTGTTGACGCACATTGATGATTGGGTTTCTGGGGCAAGAGCCTTGCTGTGTAATCAGTTTGCTACAGTGGCCCTAAGTGCTGACTTGTTACAATACCACAACATGCACAAACTGTATAAAATGGTCAGTTTACTCTCATTGTCCCAATAAAAAAGCCATTTTCCACTATCATAATCAGCAAATACAAATCAGCATTAATTTCATGAACCACTTGATCCATCTAAACTAAACCTACCTGCATTGCCCGGTACACTGAGCAGTGTTCCTATGGAGATGAGGATGGGGTAGGTCAGCACCACTCCAACGTTGACCAAGATGTTGAACACTGCAAAAGGGTTGAAAGAGAGAAAAACACTAACTTGCAAGGCAATGCAATAAGTGATCTGGAGAGCGGATGGGTGGAAAAATCATCCTTATCAACCCTTACCTAGCCAAAGCCCTGCCAGTCCACACAGGTATCCCCAGGGCAGCGAGGACAGTGACCCCCAGTGCTCCACCTTGGTGAAGTAGAGGATGAGGGGCACACAGGAGATGAAGATGAGGTTGAAGAAACCCATGGTGGAGAGGAAATGAGCCACCTCACCCAGGTTGGCACTGCCCAGGAACATCTTAAACAATACCTGGAGAGAGAGGAGACGATATTAAACTCCCACTGACTCCCACTGAGCTGAGGTTGATTGGCTCATGATGCATCACTCGCCTGCTATGATTCCTCTTGAGTCTTTGGGTTTTTAGTGTTTTAACTCGAATGCACACTGGTGACTGTGGGTAATTTAATACAGTACAGAGACAATCATACTGTTAAGGAATCTCCATGTTAACAAGCCATTTAGTCTCATATTCAGTGTTAAAATCTTATTAATCTTAAAACAAGTGAAAAAATCTGCCAGTTGGATGAGATAATCGCACTTGTTTCCAATGCTGTTTCACTTGTTTCAGGAATTTTTCTGGGAACAAGTATAAATATGTTGAAACAAGGCAGAATAAGGCAGATCAGCCCACTAGTATCAAGAAAATGACCCTTGATTCAAGAAAGGTCTGGAAACAAGTTGATTAGCACTGGAGACAAGTGGGATTATGTCATCCCATGGGCAGATTTTTCTACTTGCTTGAAGAAAAACAAGATTTTACCAAATGAAAATGAGACTACATGACTTGCTCAGACAGAATTGTTGATTTTTGGAATGCACATAAAGGCTTAAACCTGGGATGATGCAGATCAGATGGTCTTTGAATAGAATAGAATAGAATAGAATAGAATAGAACAGAATAGAATAGAATAGAATGATCTTCATTTTAATTATACGTGTTAAAATGAATTTTCATGTGGTTTCTCTCCAATGTAGATAAAAAAAAAATAAAACAAATAAATAAAAGCAGTAACAATAAATTAAAGCAGTGCTAAATAGAACTGTTTTGGCAAGCTAACCTTATATAGAGCAGATGTGGAGGCAGAGCCCACGGCCAAAGCGACGCCTACGAAGGAATCACCGTGGAAACCATCAGCGTAAGCCATCATGACGATACCTGTGATGGCCATTATGGCAGCCACAATCTGCAGGTAGAGATTAACGGCAATGAGCATAATATGCAAAGATAAAACAAAATGAAGCAAGAGCTGTCGTCGAGAATGGTTTGTAATGTTTCATGGTTTCGCACTGACCCGAACACCCATGAAACGGTCCTTGAGCACGATCCAGGACAGGAGAAAGACGAAGGCCTTGTGGCAGCAGTAGAGAGCAGAGACATCGGTGGCAGTCAGCTTCTTCAAAGCCAGAAGGTACAGATAGTTTGTCAGGGTCCACAGGATTGAGAAGGGTGCCGTCCGCTTCAGGAAGAGCTTCAGGGTCATCCCATCCTCCCCGAAGAGCTTGCTACACTCCCTGTTAGAGCACACACACAAGCATTTGTTAGTCAGAGGGGTGTATTTGTTAGTCGGAGATCAATAAAGCTTGAGGTTTGTTTTTCTAGTAGGGCTACAAAGGGTTTAGAGTGAAAAGAACCTTGGTCTAATTATATTTTCCCTCTTTGTTATTCTGTCCTGTGAGCAGTGCGTCTTTTCAGTTGCTGCATATAAACATAACCTGACTCCTGTCTCCCTTCATTTTGGTCACTGTCTTCGCTGAAACGCGTGACTGCGAATGTCAGTTAAAGGAGGTTTGTGCCATTTTGATTCCACCTCACTGATTCTGTGAAAGTAGCTTACTACAAGTCTGCTGTCAACTCCTGCAACATTTTAACAATGCTGGCCAACACACAGCTCGTTACATCGCCTAGACGTGTAAAAGCTATAGGGAGGGAGCGATATGTTTTCTTGATGCTGAGATCAAAATCCGGTATCTTCCCACCCATGAAGCCCAATACAGATTATAATACCGATAGGACACATTTTATAAGATTTTTTTAAGCAAAAGGCCATGTTAGTTTTACACTGTTTGTAATTTTGCCTTTTTGACTGTTAATTGGCACATTGCTATAAATGAAGCAATTATCAACCATAAAAATAATACTGGACCAATTCCAACATTGCTTTTCGATACTGGCCGATACCAGTAGTCAGCTGATATCTTGGCCCATCCCTAGTAAAAGCTTACATGGTTCTGAGAGATTCAATTGGTCAGTCAGTAAGCTTTTTCTGTTAATGATACTGTGCACTGCTCTCCTTCTCTCTCTGAACTGAAAAAGATCATTTTGTAGACAATTCACCGAAATTTCTGGATGGGCGTCTGTTTCTCTCGTGTGGTGACCACATGTCCGGAGTAGTAGATGGGGAAGAAGAGGATGTTCCAGTTGCTGCTGAACCAGGAGATGAAGAAAGGGCAGGAGAAGGACTGGAAGGTCAGCTTCACCACCTGAGTGGTGCCCACCCAGGAGGAGGAGACGCACAGGACCAACAGCAGACCCCCCAGCACTTTCAGGGCTGTGTTGGCACATGTCTGGTAGGACGGGCTCTCTCCGCTGGTCTCGCTGGCAGGTGTCTCTGCATGGGACTCAGATCCTTCCTCTCCTGGTGGGAGAAAAGATCAGAAAATAAAACTGAAGAAAAGTGATAGCAGTATTCGAGTGTGAGAGCTTCCCTGCCTGTTCCAGCGAGAGCAGAGTGCCACAACTTTAAAACAGTTTGCCTTCGGGGCATTGTCACCCTTGGTCCTCATTTTCACGTCACATTTTCGCCTATAATAGATTTATTAAACCACTATTCTCTGTGCGCTCTGTTATAAGCTCTGGGATGCAGTCTGGGACTCTCTTCCTGAGGTGCAGCAGGTAAGCACTTATTGATCAACTGTCCTTAGTGATCACTCCCACGGTTTTCATTTCCTGCTGTAAAGGCACTAACGCATGGGGCAAGGCTTTGTAAAAAAAAATGTGTTGGCTTAGCATGCCGTTTGCCCATGTCGTAAATAGCATCATAGGCTCATGATGCAGCATGCGCCATATGCAGCCATCGCATTCAGACGTGCACAGAAATATGATATCCAGAAAGTAGCAGTAAGCCTGACCACATGACATTCCACAAGAAAGTCAGGTCAACCTTGTCACTTGTGGCAGCCTCAGTTTTGACTGTTATTACACTGCTGCAGTGAAAACACTCTCTTTGGGATATTCTGGCACTATGAAAATGACATTTTTACAGGCTAAACCAGAGAAAACAACATCATAGATAGATAGATAGATTTACATATTGCTTTCACATCAATTTAAACTCTATACTGCATTCTGTATTCCTGCTAAAGCTGACTGCATTTTGAATTTGAGTGTCTTTCTAGCTATATCAAATCGAAGAGTGTCATTCTGGGACTACAACGAAGATGGCAAGGACTTATTCTGAATCTTACTGCTTGCAGCGCTCCCTCTCCCATCAAAGTACAACTGCAAATGTCCCAGCGCCTTGATGGTTTGTGAGATTGAATGGCTTCTGGATCTTAATAACTCTTGCTGTAGAATGTGAAGTGTGTGTGTGTGCGTGTGTGTGCGTGTGTGTGCGTGTGCGTGTGCATGTGGGGTGAGTATGTTTCCGGAGGGAGCCTGGATCCGTTCTATAGCTCTCAACAGTGTGATCAATTTACACCAGGGCAGGAATAAAAGATGACATGTGCTGGGTGTTTGCTGCTTGTGCTCTCTTTGCTAGCTCAGCACGTGAACCTCTGCCATTTCCACCATGGCTATAGACACTTAGAGCATTGCCAGCACCAGCAGTTACAACAGCAGTATCTTCTCTCTACACCTATATGCATCTCAGGGGTGCTCATTATTACCCCTGATAGTCTTTTGTTTGGTACCAGCAAAGAGCTCTCAGCCAAGTTTGAAACGATAGGAGAGCATGTTGTGCCTCTAATATGTCCAATGAAAATGGATTGCACCACTAAGTATTAATTCTTTCCTCCTTGCAAAATTAGAATACCAATACTTTTGGTGTTATTAAACAAATAAATCAGCTGTGTTGTGCATAAACACTTTGGTCAGGTTACTGCTGTGTGATTAGAGGATTGGTAGCAGGTTTACCTCTCTGTATACAGCATTTAGTGTGGTGAGGTGCTTCTGTACCATGCACCGAACACACACATTGCTCTAAAGTGTTACCATGCATGAAAGGTACTGTGACTAAGTGAACGCTGAGCACACAGGGGAGAAACTGTGACCAAAGTTTTCACCACACAGGGCAGTGTATTCTTAGAAGAGAGACTTGTGCAAAATCGAACTGTAATTTATTCTCTTGCCAAACTTCCTTAAGTGTAATGAAAGCATGAGATCATTGCTGGCACTCGGCAAGATTGTTAAAATTAAGTGGTGGCTGTAATAGTTATAAGTGAGTGAGATTGGTAAATATATTCTTTATTGAAAGTCACAGATGCAGAGGCCGAGCTTTGAGTCTGTCCACGCCACAGAGTGGGATTTCCCAACCCACAATAATGCTGCACATTTAAAGCAAAAGGACAAAAACTCACTGTGACAAAGTCTAGTGTTTGCAACGAGGTCATGTAATGTACTGAGCCAATATGCTTTTACTTTAAGGATAATTACTTAGATTAGACTCCAGTAAACATAGACCTATTACATATTTTAACCTGGCTCACATAACAACAATAATTATGTAACTCCCAGACATTAAAGTTCAGTTGGGTGTTTTAGAGCGAATTTCTCCTCAAAATATCTCCTCAGATAAAAGGTCTTACCTTACACTATATCCCAGTTGGGAGCAAATCTACACTGAGTAGTGAAAGCAGAATGTTCAAGACTAATAGCGTATCTTTTCTGCCAGGCTTATCTGGGGATTTGGTCTAATCAGATTCTGTCACAGCAAGGATTCTTAATCAAGCAAATGAGCCTAGTGGGTGCTAATCGAAAAACTAAGATCTGACTTTTCTTCAAGAGAGAAACACCTCTGTTTTTTTCTCTTTTTTGTGTCTAATTGCCTTCATTTACCAAGCAAGACAATGCCCCCTTCATAGCATCAACAGGACTTTTAGGTTTGTCTGTGCTGGTTGCAGCCTCTTCTATGCTTTAAGTCAAAAGCACCACAGGCTCATCTGCTGCCAAGATGCAGTGATATTAAACTCCACTATTCCCCTGCCTCATTAATGCAGCTTCAGTGGCCAAATTTGAACTCTCATAACAGAAAATGTTATTACTGACAAATACTGCTGCTAAAAAGTTGCGGAGAAAACAATAATAAACTCTGCCAAACACATTATGTAACAGCAGAGTGTAACACTGAAAGTGTTTCACTTGTGCAGAAGT
This sequence comes from Neoniphon sammara, assembly GCA_900302535.1. Taxonomy (NCBI): domain Eukaryota; kingdom Metazoa; phylum Chordata; class Actinopteri; order Holocentriformes; family Holocentridae; genus Neoniphon; species Neoniphon sammara. The sequence goes on along the minus strand of OMKZ01038476.1, from coordinate 2,709 downwards.
AGTGCCACTTCAGTTTAATTTCACTCAAGTCAGAATAAGAAAACTGCTTAAGTTAGTGAATAGCTCACTAAAAACTGTACACAGTACTAAGACACTTAAAAAATTAAAGTCATTAAGATTTTATGCGTGTTCCAAAATCATCCACAAA
>OMKZ01038465.1:3426-16592 GCA_900302535.1 Neoniphon sammara | reverse complement strand
TCCGCGGAGGGGGTTTGAAAGGAAGCCTGTGTTGCTCCGAGTCTGGGAATAATCAGCTCTTTCTGCCACTGTTTGCCTAATTTCCAACTATGGGTGGATACGAAAGACTCCAATGGGTTTTTAGCACCGCAAACAGCTTTTACTTGACACTTCCTAATAAATCATACTTATAAATTTGATCCAAACAGATTGTTACAAGCAGTGAGTTGTGGCAAACCAGCTCTGAAATTGTTTCAAAAGCATGAGATATTTTATCCATAAGTCCCATAGAGACTTAGTCACTGTGTGTCTCTTTCTGTGCTTACCAGTCATTAATCATAATCTTAATGCTTCCGTAAGTTAACTGAACATGCAAACAATAGATGTGGCTGCCTGGAGGGAGGAGGGGGGGGGGTCAATTTATTTAAAGGATCAACACATGTTACAGTGCTGCACATGAGCAGAATATCCCCCGAGGACAAATATGTTTGGCACATGTTTTTGCAGTGAGTGTGAAGTGAGTCGGGCGACACACCCAAGCCGTAAGCACGCCCCGCCGCCGTCTGGTTTCTTTCAACTCCCGTCATTTTGTTTTCACTCCCAACATAAAGAAGACATCAAGTGAGCTCATGGCAGACAGATGAGTGATAGAGGAGCTCACCGCTGATGACAGACACAAAAAGCCAATCCCAAAACTACAGTCGGCGGCGACTAAGCGGGCTTTTGTGCAATCTCCGTCCCGCAAGCTGTCTGGCTGCAGCCGAGGAGAGCCGGGGCCTGTCTGGAGCGTCTGGCCCGGAGTTACTCATCATGACCGCGGCTGCCAGCATCAGGCCGTCCTCTTGATTACAGGCTGCCGCTGAGTCTGGTGGGCGTTGCAGCCTTGTCCCTTATCACCAGGTGCATTTACTCCTGCTCTCTCTCTTTTTCCCGTATGGTGCCCAGCCAGGCTGATGCTGTTTTTTTTGGGGGTTTTTTTCACATGGAGGGCCACGCTTGGCTGTCTCAGTCAAATGAGTTACGCTCGGCCCGACGCCCCGCTTTGACTGCAACGACTTCCATGTAAGGTCATTATCACGCCGACGAGCCATTTCTGTTTGGTGAAGACAGAAAGTATGAGGCAGAATTAGGCCTTGCTAGGTGGGGCTTTGAGGGAGGCATTTATTGGATCAGCGTGGGATTTATGGCTTTACCAAAAAAACAGAGCGTAACCTACCTCCCTGCTATCAACATGAATGTGACCTCAGCGTTAATACCTCTGCTTGCTCAAAAGACGTCATTTAAAAGTTTTTTTTTTTTTTTTTACAGAAAACAAGTTTTGGCATGGATGTTGCTGTCTGAGATGTTATTTAAATGATGTTGAAAGATGGTGGTGGTATTCTGTGGGAAATGATGTCACCAGTAAAACAAGCAAATCAGAATTGGCCCGGGTTTTTGTTTCACAACTGGGCCTCATTTAAAATCCATCGGTCCAACTGTGCTTTAGCAGCCCTGTGAGGGAGCAGCCATTGTTAATGCCAGGAAGGAGGACGGGGCTACCAATAGTATCAGCCAATCAACTGCCAGTGGCTCATAAATAATGAATCAATCCAAAATGACGAGGAGAAAAATAACCTAAAATTTCATTTCCCCACAATTCTATTTCATTTAAAGCCACATTGAAATGACATTTTTAGGGCCTATTAGCTCTTTAATTGTATGTATTTCCAGTTGAAACAGGTTGTTGGGGCGGGGCTTAACACAGAGAGAGATCTTTCAAAAGTGTAAACCAATGAGAGATCTGCTAGGGCAGTAAGAGACAGTTTTATGGGAGTGGCAGTATTGTTCACAAATGTTTTATTCGTTGAAATTTTTGTTCATGCCTACTGGTTCAGCATGATGTCAACATTAAAGATGTACAGTTTTCCAGGAAGTAGAAGTAATATGATTTTGATATATAAAAATACCAAAAAATGTAATAAAATTAAGTAAATTCTTTAACATTTAGTGTTAAACAAGTGAATGCTCTGGTACTAGAAATTAGCGTACAAGGCAAAAAAAAACCCTCATTTTTCATTACATTGTGACTGTTAATGTTACATTTGTGTTTTTAAACAAGTGTTATTATGTAAAATTGACAAAAAATGATGCAAGTACCCCACTACCAGAATCATCAAGTCCTCAGTATTCACGGCCTCATTAAGCATTTCTTCCTCATACAGTAGTTTGCTATCTTTTCATATTTTAACCAGCGCCTTGTTTTTTGTTGCATGCAGCCAATTCATTTTACACTTTCAGGATGAGGCCAATCCCCTTAGAATGGAATATGTTTGCACTATCGGCGATGTGCTGCATGCGCGCTTGCTGTGCCGTAGATTGTTTTCTGCCTTCTTGTGAAATGAAATAACAAAAAAAAAACAAAAAAAAAACAGTCTTATGCACAAATAACTAAACTTGGAATGTGCGGCTGTCACTTCATCTGGAAGTACGCTGAACTCGCTGACAGATTCAAGCCTGACCGCGGGCACCGGGCGGAGTGGGCGATTTCTGACGTAGGTTCATATACTGCCCAACTGTCCACGACAGTATGGAGCGGGGTCATTTACCGTGCTCGTGTGCCCCGGACTCTGAGCCGCAGGTATAGACTTAACTGTATGGTGTCTCCGAGAGCTGCAGGCTTGGCCTAGATCTGCTGGCAATCAGCAGAGTGCGTTGGACCAGACTGCTCCATGCAAAATTACAGAGGCGGCTGGAGGGGGCCTGGATATGATTTCCCTGGGATGGATCCTGTCCAAGACTGTGATTAAAGAGCATATGAGCACTGATTAATATGATCATCTTCTTGATGACAGAGGTATTTCGATAACAAATGGATGTTTATGATGCCAGCCCTTAGTGATCATATGTCCTCCCCATTCTACAAAATGGTAGTGGAGTTTTAATTTAAAAATTTAATATTCCTCGTGCCTGATGCCAAACATAAGATTTATTCACTGGTGATAAGGGAATAAGGGAACGCAGTCAGGAGCGACCGGCTCTGTGGGAAGCTATAGATAAGTGTGGCTATAAGAGCTGAAACCTCAAAATAATAGCAGCGCCTCGGGATCCTGACCTGCCGCGGCCCATCAGTCCACAGCACAGTGCATTTTGTGAATTATCTCACTTATCAATCCCCGTGCAGCTCAGATGTCCAATCAGGGTTTCAGATTGGAGAGCAGGGGCCTCAGGCTGTGCTTTGACATTTAAGGGAAGCAAAGAGGTGGAAGGCCTTTTGGCTGTTTAGCAGCCCCTGTAAATATCCACAGTCACTACATTGGGGCTTTTGCTGTAATGGGCTCTGTGCCTTTTCACTCCGGAGTCTTTGTTTTATTAAGATAAACGATAAAGCCACTGTGTATGCAAACGCATATCTCTGCTTAGCCTGGTCATGTATTTGAAAAGACATGCCTTGCAGCTGCTTGTACCAGAAAGGTCAGCAAGGCAGTGGATAAGCAAAGCAAAGCGTCTATATTATGGCAAGTACCAGTTCTTTCATTTCTCATCTGGCCTGCGCCTGTTTGTTTCGCCGAGTATTTTCTGTGACATTCTACGTGCTGAGCCGGAGTTAGATAACATCATTATAATACGGCTCACCACCAAAAGGGATTTGGACAGGCATGGCATATTTTTATGACTTCATCAGGCTGTCTCTGCGATGAATTTTGTGGATCTCAGGAAATTCTGCAATTAAGGATGGGGATATCGGGCTGTGCATCTTCCAGCCAGGCAGTTCTGGGGATTTTCTCTGATTAAGTGGGTTCAGATGGTAAACGGCCTCTGAACAAAGCCCAGATTTATTTACAAACCCGTGGAGCTTTTCCTGTGTTTTTGACCCTGTCATTTATTTGTGACGACCTCCCTGAAACAAGACTTCATCTCAAATGGTTTGGAGCCCACAGCCTCAACCCCCCCCCCCCCCCCCCACCTCACACACACACACACACACACACACACACACACACACACCAGCCTGCTGCTTATTGTCACTATAATTATGATTGCCAGAATATGTCAACAAAAGCACTTATTTGGCAGCTTGGGACATTTATCGCATAAAACTGGGCTCTGTGTTCCCTTATGTGAACATTTCCCTTATGTGAACAATGGTAAATTTGAGGTTTTAGCTCAGTGAAGCTGTAGCCTGCTGTCTTTTGTTGACAAGTCATTTCATTATACATTATTTCGCTTTTCTTAATGTTTCGTCGTAACCGCAGTCACCTTACTATTTCCCATCAGTCCAGTTAATCATTATGACCTTTTAAAACGAACCGTAGTTCCCTTATAATACATTTAACACTTGGCCCTTATCGGCAGAGGACGATGACACTTTATTTCTCTCTCATATATCACTATTACTGCTATATGATTATGGAAATTAAGGCCATGGTACAATAGATATGAGATTGCTCCATTCTTGCCCCACATGAGGGGAGATAAACACGGCTATTGCAGACCCAATTCCCGTTTACTTCAAGAAATCAGGGAGTGTTGCTAAGAGGCGCTGATGATAGCCTGCCAGCTCTGCTCCCTAATTTGGACACTGACACAGGAAAGCTGAGTGGCTCCTCAATAAGCGGGGTCCCTGCTGGCTTAACAATTATGTAACAAAGCTGACCAATGATTTCTGCATCTGTTGCACAACTGAATGATATTTTGATAATATAACGGGGAGCACAGCATGGGATGCCACTGCAGGTTAAAATGAACTCCCTGTCAGGAAGTATTGGAGGGGCAATCATGCACACTGCGCATTGTGTGTGCATGTCAGTGTAGCATGAATGCAATTTCCCCCACTGACCTTCCACTGTGATTCTGATTCCCGGCTTCACAGTCATGCACAAGGCTATACTTATGCTGTTAGGTGTGGGTGATGCACTCAACCAATTCACACTCATCCAAAAAAAACCAAATAAATAAATAAAAATAAAACATGGAGCACAGGGAGGATTGGAAGACAGTTTTTTTTTTTAATCGGAGGAATGTCTCGCACAAATTCTTTTGCTAAGTGATACTTAATTCTTCCAATTCATCAGAAGATAGTATTCTCTGCAGGGGTGACAATAGCAAAAACAAATTAGTGTGCTGAGATGGAAATCTCCACATGACCTTTGTGCAAATAAATAAATGGAAAATATAATTTCTTAATATTCTAGGATTAGTACTATCAATTGCAAGAGCATGTAATACCATGTTTTTGTGGTTTATTCATTTATTTCTTTATTTCTTAATGTCTTTCTTAATTGTTTTTTTATGGACATACTACATACTTTTTATGCATATTTGCTTTGAGGCAGGCCTTTATCTAGGTATGTGTGCAAGTATGTTCATATTTAAATCTGGTGCATTTTATTTTATTTTATTTTTTAGGAATTTTTTTGGAAGAAGGGGTTTGGGGTGGTTTAAGGGGGTTGGTATTGGTTAAATAATGGCAGCTCTAGCCCTCCAGAAAATAATGTCATTTTTATGTTATCTGTTGTACTGAATGGGATAGAATGGTCTCATCCACCTGGTGCAAAAAAGAAAAACAAACAAACAAAAAAAATTGGTCACAAAAAAAATGAATTAAAGGAATTCTATTTGGCAAGCTTATGCACTTCCTTTTTGGCCAAAATATATCCCGCCATCATTTGATAAGCACATGTCTGTCAGACAATACCGTCGAATGTCACACTTAAGAAAAGCTCTGGAGCAAAGAGAATTGGATTTGATGTCTCTCTGTTGATGCAGAGAATGGAAAAAAGAATATAATGGTTGGGTCCTTGAACTGGGAAATAATGAGGTGAAATTTGATGGCCCCGTCGAGGTGTCAGTGGTGAAGCATCAGATATGTATTAATAATCTTCCCATCACCTCTGGAGCTGTCAGCCCTATAGAACATGAAAGACCCTGCCTAGGTCTCCTTCAAATCAGGCCTAGCTAATTGCTTTCAAACGGAGCCGCCTTTGACCTCCCTGCATGGCCACTAAAGGTGTCCCTGCCTAGACCGGCATTGTTATGCAGCGCGCACTCTGTCCTCTGCCAGTCTCTTTAAAAAACTCTATTTTCAAACAGACTTAGTTCAAGGGTATTTTATGCACCTCCACCTGAAATCTGCACAATGAATTAGAAACATCGAGCTATAGAAACGTTCCATTAAATTACATTGTTACGCTTTGAGGGATGAGACACTGCAGCTGTACAGCTAAAATCCACATGATCTCCCTAATGAACGCCTTGTAAGAGAATTAGATTGCTGAGTGATCAGATTGGAGTGGCAGAGTAGTCTTAATATAGCTGTGTGGGTAGTAGAGAGGCATGGAAATTTCTCTGTTACAAAAGGCTCCATTCAGGGATGTCATCCACATGAAAGCTGAAGCCTTGATCCTTCAAGAAATGAAAGCGTTACTTAGCGGGCTGAACAATTTACGTCCGCGTCGGTCCCCTTCGCTATCTTCCTGCGCGGGTCTAACCAGAGGTGACACGGCACAGAGCGGCAGGAGCTGGTGAAATACATGGAGACGGAGACTCGTTGCCATTGGCGAGACACTGGCTCTGAAGCCCAAGAGCGAGGAACGTGTCACACCGATTTTGACAGTTCCCCTTACATTCATCAAAGCCCGGGTCTATTATTGTCCTCCATACTTCACTATCTGAGTCACTGAGCCTGCTCTGAGTGCACAGAGCACTAAAGGGAGTTCTCATCTCTCCTTTTTTATTCACGCTCGCGCGAAGTACGTGAATGGATAGCCTTCGCTGCTGCTAACCCGAGAGCTAGTTTCAGTCTGGCCAAGTCCTCAGCCAGGCAGGTGGGGAGTACCTGGGGGCAAAAAGCGTCCACCCACGCACTTGCTACTGGGCCTCTGCGCTATGGAAAAACACACAGGCAGGCTGACATGAGAACATGCGCACATCCACGCATAAACACCCACACACACATACACAGGCATGGCATTCCTGCTGCAAAAAAAAAAAATCCAGCAAGTCCTCATGAAAATTTCCTGAAATGAGCACGACGCCTTCCCATGCAAATAATGTGCCCTGTGCAGAGAGAGAGAAATAGGATTCCCCACCAGGAAAGGATTACACAGAGGAGACATGACTACAAACAGGCAGTAGTTTGACATTGAAATAGCGCAGTGGAAAGTTCAGGGCTGTGGAGGGAGGGAGGGGGGTTTCGGGGCTTATGTGCAGATACATTTGCCTTCAACTGGGATTCAATTCCCGACTCATGCAAGCAATTTTGTATACCATGAGGGACGTTTTCATTTTCAGCTGGCTTTCTTACCCTTTCTTTGCCCTCAGCTTAAAGGAACAGTTCACCCAAAATACAAAAATAAAAAGATATTTTCTCATTTATCCATCCAGATAGTTTCTGTGTGATTTGGTGAGGTCTGCAGCCTGCCACAAACATCCCTGTCTTCCTTCACTCCAATACAATAATGCTGAACGTGTATTTATTTGCGGAGCTCAAACCGTCAAAAATGTACATGTGAATAACCGGCAAACTGTATCTATCCATTGAAATCTATTTGCGCTTATTTGGGTCGGACAGATATAGTTGCAGGAAATAGTTCCCAATCAAACTCCTCTCCTCAAAGGGCTGTGGGTTATGCCGGGTATCTGTATCATTGTTTTTGGAAAAAAGCTGTTGCGGTTGAATTTTTCACATTAAATTTTTTTATGGCTTGCGCAACACAAATACCCATCCAGTGCTATTGTATTGGGGTGAAAGGACACAGGGAAACCTTGCCAAATCACACAGAGGCTATCAAGATGAATACAAGGGATAAGTGGGAAAAAATATATTCTTCTGCAATTTGGGTGAAGTGTTCCTTTAACCAAACTGTTTTAGTCAACAAAATGGAACTAGAATGTTAGTTCTTGAAATGAGTTCCGGAATTAATTGTATCCAAAATAAGTGATCGATGTTTTAGAGTATTGTTCTCCTTTCAGACACACACAAGTACACAAATACAGAGACACACTGTATTTTTTTTTCTTTACCCATTGCTTAAACATCCATTTCTCCTGAGCTGCCAACATTTAATAAATTTGCTCTGTTATGGGAGCCACAGTGTCAAGTAGAAGTAATCTTGATTATGTCATACCTCGTTAGTGTCAGCCCTGCCCGGGACCACGCTGTCGCCAATCTCCACGTTTCACAGGCTTCTGGAAAAGATGTCTTTAAAAAGGCCTCAATCTATTAGACACCCAGAGTAAATGAGCTGTGGTGAAGAAAGAGGAAACTGAACAGGAGTTTTGTTCAAGCTCAAGTCCAGAATTTATTTGGCAATGGAAAGTTTTAGGTTTGCTAACATAGATTCTTGACATGATTGAAAATAAACATTTTCCAGCTCATGCTTCTCAAAAAGTACGTAAAAAAAAACAAGCCCTTCTTAGCCTCAAAATGCATGTTAGACTTGTATTTATCTGTCATATGCTTGTTCTATCTGTCGCTTGCTGTCAGTCCTAGCATAAAGAGCTTGGTCAGTCAGCGTCTTCAGTCCAGTAACTCATAATGCTCATATTGTTCCCCCTTGTCAAAGAAATTTCATTTGCATTGTTTGATACTGTCAGTTGGACTTGCTTTTGTGTTTGTTTATATCTGATCTCACTGTGCGCCCACAGAATTTTTTTTATTATTTTCTTTAAAAGGACATCGTAATCTCCTTTCCTTCGTTAAAAACCTTCAAAACACCAGTTAAATACCAGCAATCCTGTGCACTTCCAACACAGATGGTACCGTAGGCGTGAGACACTCAAGCACATCTTGGAAACACCAGTAATTAATATATGAGTTTATAGCACTGGTATGGTCCATGAGGCAAGCAGGGAGGCAGAGTAAGACACTTATGTAATGAACTACCTCCGCTTTGCATTTTGCCTCCGCCGCCGTCGAGTCGAAATCAGCCGGCTGAGTGAAAGAAGAGGATATTAAAAACCCAGTGTCTAATGTATTCATAAGATATTCAAATGCAGAGCGTGGTGGAGACTGGCTTCTGGATCAGTTAGCTTTACAGGGGAAGGTGTTAGGGGTCACTAACACATTTTCCAATATTGCAAAGTGAATGCACAAATGCCTTCCAAAACAGTCTCCTCAAGACTGGCACAGCAATTATACAATTTTCTGCCACGCTAAGCCCCACAGGTATGTTAAAAGTCAGTGAGTGGCTGACTGGCTTTGGTCTCCATGATATTAAGTATGTCATTAATGGCTGTCACACAGAGCTGACTGACTGATCCACGGGGGAGAGAAAAGGAGCCAGAGGAGCAGGTTGCCTTGGAATTAACGCTCAACCCTGGTCCTTATTCACCGCCCCAAGAAATACAAATGACTGCATTAAGGTCGCCGCTGCTGTTCGCTCCGTTTTGAAAATCACCTTCCTTGGAATGATCACCTTTTAGCCCGGGAAACGCAGCATCATCTGCTAATACCATCCGCCGATCTCCAGATCTCTGTGGAAACACAGGACCGTGGCTCTCCGTCACCCGTGGCGGACTAAGCGAGTGATGGAGGGGAGGGAGAGGAGAAGGGGACGGGGGAGGGGACGGGCTGAGTCATTGCTACTACAGCCGCAGGCCAAAGGGGGGTAAATGGGGCAGATCTGGTGGCTGATCCTGCGTCACACTCTGGAGGGAGACGAGGCTGTGTTGTGAAGTAACTCGTCTGGTAGTGCACTGATTCTCCGGCTCAGCTGGTATCTCCGCTGCCGCTCGGAAAACACGTATCTCCAACACGTTTTTTTAGGAATGAAGACTGTTTTCTCTCTCACTTATGATTGTCAGTTTTGGAAAATGTTCTGCTTTGTCAGAGTTTTGATGGGCACAATGGTCACAAAACTGAGGAAAAATGCCAAAATTTTGTTACAAGGTACATAATAACAAAGATAATTCAAAATGTCCATGGCAGAAAGCATTCAACAGGCGGCCTTTTGAATGGGCACCACAGTCTGTTGTGATAACAGAAGTTTAAAAAAAGTGTTTTGATTTCATTCCCATAATGTTTTTTAATATATTCCTAGAGTTACATGGCTTTCAGTCTGATAGCAGCAACTTTTTTTTTGGATGTCACACATTTGCAGATTTCAACTTGTAGCTTTAAAGTTCTTGTAACTTTTATTAGTTAATTTTTATTACTATAGTGTTGTTTTCATTTTTCTTTCATTTTCTTTCATTTTTGTTAGCACAAATTAAAGAAAGTGAAAATCCCACAGCATCTCATGCAAACATGCTGCTAATTGAAAATATACATCAAAGTCTGCGTGATGTAAATGAGATTGAGTTACTGTTGTAAAAACAGAGCCATAAGCCTCGCATTGCATTTTCAAACAATGATTGACACACACTTGCTCATTTTGCTTTTGCTACAGCATGCTCTCAAAATTAGGCAATTCTAAAGTAATCCACTTTTATAACTTTGCAATGTAACATTACTTTTTAACGTTAAGTGGCAAAGTAACCCATTACTCTGAAATATAACTTTCTCCAACTCTGGTGCTAAACTTAGAAACAGTTCAACAAGAATTCAAAAGGAGGTCAAAGCAGATTACCGCAGGGCAGAAAAAAAAACCTGTTTTGGTGCACAGAGGCTCCAGCCAGAGTAAAAGTTGGCAAAAGGAAGGTCCAGCTCTCGATGTCGTCTGGACGAGGGCAGAGAAAGCAGCCAGACTGGACCAAGTTAAGCCGCACTAACCGCTTGTTGTGACTCAGGAATGAAAACTTAATCGTCCCTTTGACCGGCCGGCTGCGTTGAAAAGGATACATTGTTCCTGTGTTTTGGGTGGATTATGAGAGACATGTCACAACAGCAGGTTTTGGACAAGGTCTCGGGTGTCCGCTGTCGTGCGCATTACTGTCAGGAATGCCGATGAGGCCTAATGAGGGTTTAATCCAGCCAGAGTCATTAGTGGCAGGTCATCTTAAAACAATCTGAGGTCAGGCTGCAAAGCGGCTACAGAGGTCCACTCCCACTGGGTCACTGAACATGGCGAGGACACATCAGCACGTCAGCAGCTTCAACTGGCCCACAGACAGCTTTTTTTTTTTTTTTTTGGTATTCCTTTTGTGGGTTACTTTGGTTGTTCTTAAAACCACCAAAGTAAGTAATCACTGTACATTAACTTAAAATTACATACTGCCAGATAGATCTAAAAAGAGCAAGAAATGCCCTGAAAAGCCCATTTTTTGCTGTTTTGTGTCATTGATGTGTTCATTCATACCTTCCCCTTTAATTTGAAAGCACTTGCTGATTCATGAAAGATCCCGTGATGCAGCAGTAGGAGCTCAGTTCATGACAAGTGGCTTTTACCTTGGAAATTAGTCCCCCGGATGGCCTCTCAAACTCGCTAAGACATGTTAATTAAAACATTATGCCCCAAGAGCTGGATGAGTCATCTAAATTTCACAGCATTTTGGGGTGTTTAGAGCTTAAATTTCAAGTAAGCATATTTTCTTTAGTCTGCATCATCTCCTCGGAGTATGCTATAGTAACCCATAAAGTTTGCTCAATCTTTTTTCACTCACTGGGGTCTTTAAGAAAAGTGCTGGAAAAATGATGGTGATTATAATTATGATGATAATGAAATAATAATGGCAATAATAACAGAAGCAGTAGCAGCAGCTGCAGTAGCAGTAGTATCTGTAGTATTAGGAGTAGCTGCAGTGGATGATATACATGTATTCTATGCAACGTCAATGGAGCAAAAACCATCATGCAAAAAACTTGTCAACACAGTCATTTATTACCTCTTTACATGGTATAAAAATACACACTGAAACGGCACTTTTGTCCGTGTCATCAATAATATTCCTTATATTTGCATTTCTTTGATCACATGGTATGTAAACACCTATGCATATCTCAGATCCTGTTAAAGTGCTGTTATATTTATGAGCAAGTAATTTAGCTTAGTGACAAGAGTCTAACGTCATCTGGAAAGCCGACAGGCCACTACGTGAAGAAATGCAAATATTAGGCACATCATTGGCTGAATTGCTGGAAGATGCAATGACACAGGCATATTCTAAGGTGTAATAAATGGCTGTGCTGACAAGTATTTTGCAAAATTGTTTTTGCCCCATTGGCTTTCCCTATCATGCAGAGCCCTTATTTGACAGCAGTGAGTGCAGGAGTGACAAGTTTATATTGTGATTGAGATGATGAGGAGACGCATGTCGGGAAACTTTGAACCATCAGTTTGGAGGGGAAATTTGAGTGACTTATCCCTTTAATAAAAAATAACTTGTGCAAGGACACATGCGGCGGCATGATACAAATAGAAACAGAGTGAGTAGCAAGAAATAACATGACCTGAGGTGAGCTGGAAGACATTATTGATTACAATTCATGGGATTTTTTTTTTTTACATGATGTAAACATTTGGACGATCAGCTGTTAAACCTCATTGCACAAGGCTGTTGAGTTCTATGGCATCAGTTAATTTTGAGGGTTGACACTAAAGAATGCAACTTTGAGTACTGGCACAAAAAAATGGAAGGCTGTATGTACAAATCTAAATGTGGTACCACTTATTATTGGCAGCTAGACACTTAAACTGAGTCATGCACAGAGCAGCAGATAATTGCTCTGCATAAGACTGGTACCATAAGGCTACAGGTGCATCCCCCTCACTCTGAGAGGCTTTCTGAATACCTCTGTCATCAGGGAGAGTAAGTGCCTGCTTGTTCCACCGGCAATGTTGGAATTAATTTAACTGGATTGTCATTCATAATCTACATGTTGCAGTTTTACACGGACTGGGATAACGCTATCTTCCGCTGTTTGCGCCGTAATTGAAATTTCGATCATGAGGTGTAAACATTTAGGAGCGGCCGCGTGAATATTCATCAGCCTGCTGGCAGAGAGGCGAGGGCCGCTGAGTGTTGTGGGGAAGTCGAGGAGGATCAGAGCTCTACATGTGGCTGATTGTGCCTGAGTGTGTGTGTGTGTGTGTATGTGCGCGCGTGTGTGTGCAGAGTGGGTTTGCCGTCCACTTATTGACATGTCTTGTTTAAACAGCTCCGTCCCAGGTCAGCGAGGTCATCAAGGAGAAAGTGCAGCAGCGCAGCATCCAGCTCTCCTGGCAGGAGCCGCAGCAGCCCAATGGCGTCATCACCGAATACGAAATCAAATACTACGAAAAAGTGAGTCGGCAGCAGCAAACGCTCGGCATATTTTCACCATGCATGTG
>OMKZ01038462.1:3495-21925 GCA_900302535.1 Neoniphon sammara | reverse complement strand
GAGAGAGAGGTGAGACCGAGTGTGTACATCTTCAGAGTGCAGCAGTACACTGCAGTGGTAGCACTAGAGTGTTGTGGTACATGGTGTGTTTACTGCTCTTGCTCCAGGCACTGTCTGGGCTACACTACACAGCAGGTAATGAGTCTACTCCCTAATTTACTCACCCCGAGCCAGCTTAACAATTTATGAGATGGCCCCGATGTTTGCCTGCAGAGTGTGGACAAAATTCACCTTGTATTTACAGGAGGGGTTGTGCTTCGTGGTTTGTTTTTCACCTTCAGAGGCAAAGTAGGCTTATGTCTGTAGTTTTTGTGAGTTGGTGCGTGGGTGGGTGCGTGTGAAGTGCATGCACACGAGAATACATCAGTGCAAGCGTGTGAGAGCTGGTGTTATTGTGAATGTGTTCTATCTGTGTGTTCTTTAAACTTTAAAAAGCGCCTGCTGGCTCAGTTACGTGCAGAGAATGAAAGTCGGGGAGAGAAATGCTCAGAGATCATAGAGACTTCTGACATACATAAGGATGAGATGACATTTTGGGATTAGAAGCAGGCCAGGGTGCCTTTAGTGGAAGAGTAAAACTGACATACAAAGAACATACACACTAATGTGCAGCTCGGTGGAGGTACGGTATTTTTGATATTTTTCTGCAGATGGTTTCTGCAGAGGGAATCGGTTTAACTGTATGAATGTGTTTGATTGAACATGTGCATAGTTCTCTGCTCACTAGGTCTTTGGGAGGTTTTTGCACTATGTATTTATATGTCCATCAAATTAATTATTGCGTCTCTGTTTAGTCACATAGTGCAAAATCTTCTACGCTTAATGATTTCTGTTCCTGTGTAAGAACACATAAACATGCATGTGTACAGTACATACCCACTTTGATCATACATGACCCATGTTTCATCATGATATATGTGTCACAATATGATTTGTATCACAGTGCATTGCAACAAATAAACAGAGCTTAAAATACAACCTACTGCATAAAACTTAGACTAACAAAACATACAACATATTATAACAACCTGACTCAAAACTATTTAATTTTTAATTCCCACTCCAATTTATTAAAACTAAATTAGCACATTTACTTAACACAGTGCACTAAAATGTAAATGTGATAACATGATATGAAAATCAAGAGCAGAAATGATGCAAATTAATACAAAGGGCTAGAAAATGGATATAATATTGTAAAAAAGTATATCGCAATACTCAGCTATATCGATGTTTTTGCAAGTATGTAGAAAATACTACTCACATGTCTGAATGCATGCATCCCCATGTGCCACATGCATTCATGTCCAGTCATTATCACATTATTATCACACACTGACCTTTTCCTTCTTCCTACACACAGTAGCTATTACCTGCCAAGCCAGCAATGTTCAACCAGGCATGTCAGGCCTTGCTGTAATGTAGTAAAGACATGCTGCATGGGGCATCCATTTGGCACCCTCCTCAGCCCACATGCATGTACACACACCGTGCATGCATGTATGCACCGAAAATACACATATACAACCACAGAAGTGACAAACTCAGACACTCACTCGCACATACACACACACATGCACACTCACTCGGAATAACATTCAACCGTACAACTGTACAACAAAGACATAACACAAATACGCATCCACACAGTGCTACAGCCGCAGGCATCATACTCCCAGGGACTCCAGCTGCGCTCAGAAGATTCCTCTCTCCCTCTCAATCACGCCACACTGATTTTGAGGACCTGCCGCTTGGCAGCTTTTCATTTCATGCAATTACTTCTGAAAGCGCCGCTTATTTCGGCTAAGCTCGAGTCACAACAGGGTAAACATTTTGTTACTGCTGCAAATGATGATTGTGGTAGCATGTACATAGAAGATACAGAGTGTAGAGCAAACCATACATGAGAGGAGAGGAAGCAGCACCTATAAACGCCTCAATACTAAGAGAAATGTCATCTACAGAGGTCATCTACTCACCAGACTTAAAGTTTATACTTATTATATGACATATTGTATATTGACCTACAGAACTACAGTGCCTCACAGTAAAAAGAGGGACTGTAAAGAAACAAGAAAATAATTACCTTTATTTTGAGCTCAGAGCATTAAAAAATCCATTGTTTCTCACAGGCAAATATTCGATGAACAGTGCATTTTTAACGCATTAATTAATCTATACATTTTTTCACAATTATTGGCACCCTTGGTTACAAATTTGAATAATCTTCTCCTGTTCCGTGAAATGCAATATTTATATTAACCTGCTTCAAGTATCGCCCACATAGATCATAACTTTGATTTTACAGTTGAGGAACATATGCTATTGGTAAGCCTTTAATTCTGGCTTTTGCTGTTCAATACATTAAACCTGTAATCTTACTTCACATTTATTTATTTCAGTGGAGACTAGACTTTAAAGTTAACCGTTGGTGGAAATTTCTGCTAGGCCTGCCCAACTGTTGCTGGCTCTATAATAAAATATTTCAGTGTAACCATATGGATCATACTTATTTTTTCTAAGCAGCATACAATAAATCTATTTTTGTGACAATTTATAATTTATTTAAAAACAAACAGCAATAGTAGACAAGAAATAGTACAAATTCTTAAATCTATTTCCTCGTTCTCTTACCTCCTGTTGTTGCCCCTGTTCCCCTTTCCCCCTTTACTTTGAAGGCTGGATGTTTCAATTTCAGAGGCCCCTTCTTGACTGCTGTGATGTGTGTCCGACAGACTGCACACCGCATCGTCAACCTGTCAGTACACATACAGTCCTTTCTCCCGACCTTCCAGCTGTCTAAGAAAAACACAAACTCTTTTTTTTTTCTGCCTCTGTTTTTGGATGGTTTCTTAGCTGGAGGTGATAGTGGTGGTGGAGAGGTAAGTTGGTATCCCCTGTGCGGCTACAGTACACTGCTCTGATTGGCTTATGGAAGCAATGATAGTATTGTGGTTTTTAAGGTGGAACTGCAGAGATAAGCATGCGGGCAACAGGGTGAGAATCACTGCTATTTCTATGACACCTCACTCACTATTTCTATTTCTGGTTTTGCCCACTCCTAAATTCAACCTTGGCCAAGCTCGATTTCCAGCCCTTTAGATAACTTATGAAACATCAAGGGTCTCAGACTTGGAGGAAGCAAAATCCACATTTTTCTGCCTCCACTATGCCTGAAATTACACAGTTTCCTTTGTAGCACTCATCTAAAGAAATCTTACCCTAAACCGTATTACATCTATTATTTACACAACGTGTTATTTACACCATGGACATTAGAGCTGAGGCTTTAAAGAGCACTCCAAAGAAATACACATGAACCTAGTGATCTAAATGGGTCAAATTTGAAGTAGTTATTTTACTCTATGTGAGTATTACTCTGCAACTGACTGAAATGGACTTAAATTACTTTTGCAACAAGGAGTGCCACTATCTTTTCTCATACAAATTATGCCACATTGAAAATGATATTGTTAAAAATGACATCTGAAAAATACAAATTATTATTTTCCAAATAGCATCAGCACACAATATAGTGTGCTACAATATTGTCATTTATTTACTACAGCCATTTTGGGGTGTGTACCAACAATGCTGGAAGGCACTGTGTAAACTAGTTCTGGTACCAAAAGGTAGATGATGCATCACTTCTGTTCTTCTGTGCCACTTATCCACAGGGTGGAAGTAACTGGTTACATTTTCTGTTGTTTCTGAAATTGAGAAGCTCTTCATGTATATATACTTGTATATGTGCTTTTTGTATTTGTATATTTGTGTTTTGTGTTTTTTAACATTTTAAAACAGGTCAATTATGATGTATGATGTACAAATTTTGTCAGCCCTCCAAAGCATCAGATACTGGACTATCATAAATTGGCCTATTGTGGTGCTAATTACAGTGAATGGTCAGTCAGCAAAGAAAAGAAGAGTAATCTGCCTTTATTTTGTTTGTGCACTATTTTTATTTTGTACATCTTATAATGGTAAGATCACATCTGACAACTAAATCAGGTAATTCACATGCAAATATGTCGAGTACGTAAGTGTGTTCATCCTGTTAATTTAGAAGAAGTTACTCTCATTTAGTTGGTGACACGATTCACATGGCACGGTCCGTGGTCACACATTGTAAGAAGGATTTCTTCCCATCTCTGTGATTACAAACCAGTTTCTGACCCCTCACAAAGGCCAGTTCCACTTCAACCTCTGCACGTCAGTGATAAATGACGCAGCCATCAAATAAGGCCAACCGGGCTCGACATTCATTTAAGCTTGTCCACAGGCAAATGGAGAGCATGACATTTTCTGATTAACTTATATTGACTCTTCTTTCTTAGCCTGGAGAGGTGGTAGCCATAGAAGCCAAAGCAGGAAAAAAAAAAAAGATACATTCCTGGAAAACATCATTTACACTTCTATATCCAATATGTGAGTCTTAATACACTGCAATAGAAGTAAACCAGTATATGATTGTGGGCATGGCTTTATTTGAAATTACCTCTGAACACACAGTGTGTTTTCCTCACACTACCTTTGACCAATGCATATCTACCCTGTCTAACTCTTTGATCTCCAATGCTGTTCATCCACTGCCTACCTCCCCTCCATTCCTCTCTCTCTGACACTAAGGTAGGGATCATTCAATGCATGTATGTGTGTGTGTGTGTGTGTGTGTGTGTGTGTGTGTGTGTTGCAAGGCCTTGGGAGGTCAGGACATTGTGAGCTCTCTCAGTGTAGACATGAAATCTGCGAGGGGACATGCTCAAGGACCATTTCTTTCTGCTCCTGACAGTAATTGCCCCTCCACTTGAGAACATGCTGGAGTACATGTGTACCTGAGGAAGGATACTGATTAAATATGCACAAGTGAAGTTTTTTGCGCACGCTAAACTGACTGGGGAGATCTTGTATTAAATGTGAAGATGACAGTGTTTGCACTCTGTACCCTGCATATGTATGTGGATTATACTGTATTTCTCATCCAAGAAAATGCAGTGTTGCTATTTATTTATCTCTGTATACTTCTTGTTGTAATTCTGCCAACTTGTAAACTCTGGCCTTGTGAATAAGAAGGGCATATTATAGACTTGTATGCCAGCTATATAGGGGGCCTCTCTCCAGTCTGCTCTTTAAAGCATAAAATGGCTCCTAAGCAAAATTCAAACAAATATCTCTATGTGTTTAACACCTGTATTGAACAGTGTGGCAGCTGTGGCTGCATACTGGAATAAACACAAATGAATAATCAAAAGGGCATGAAAAATATATGTAGTCCATGTGTACCCACTCTCCAGCCTTATCTATTAGCTGATGCTAATTTCAAATGAATAGAATGCGACAGAGACTGAAGGGGAAGAAAAGAGATGAGAGAGAGAGAGAGAGAAGCCTATGAGGACATTTCATTGCAGTTGCCAACAAAGGGACAACATACAGAGAAGCAAGAGCATCTTCTAACTTCTGGATTACATAACAATGCAAGTTAATCTTACCTCAGGCAGCCTTTTGCTATATGCTGTAAAAATGACAACAGTAATCCTGGAGCGATTGCACCATTGGTACATTTAAAACTTCACTTAAAGGGACAGTTCAGGTTTTTATCGAGGCATTCTAATTAAGCATGCACTGATTTGGTCCATGTAAATAACACTTGCAGCAGTGTTTTGAGACATTCAAACACATTGAGACATTGAAGCTGGTAGTATTTGATAGTGAAGCTAGTGAAAGTCTGTGATTCTTAACAGTACTGTTTGACAGTCTGTAGCAAATTATGATGTGAGATATAAATCACTTTAGAATATACTGCATCCGATTTCTCAGAATGTTTTGCAAACAAATTCTGCCTCCAATATCTCTGAGGCAAGAGTTCATTTTTAATGACCAGAAAGAGCAAGTAAACAACCAGACAACCAATAGGACATAAGTTCAGGGGCCTAAAGATCATTGGGCCCTCAGGAAGCGGGTGGGGTGGAGGGCAGACCAAAAACTAAACTAAGAAAAGCTCACTGCCCTAAGGTCTGCAACTGAGAGCTTCATTATCTCATCAAGATATACAGTATCATCTCTCTATGCTTCTGTGATTCATCTGGCCAGCATGTGGCAATTAAACTGAAAAACAAAAGAGAATAAAGCAGCTTCCATATGGAGCAGCAGATATTTGCAAAGTGGTCCACCCAAGAGCTATGTTCCCCTCTAGCATAACAATAAAATTGTTCAAACACACAGGTATTGCTTGCAGGGAGAAACACTTGGGCATTGGAACAAAGTGATCACAGAAGCACAAACAACAATATATACATACAGTATACATATCAACTGTTGCTAAATCGGTTTCTTTACTAAACAAAATTATGGAGACAAGAATAAATTAATATTGCAGTTTCTTGCAGCTAATTTTAGCTTTTTCCTTGTGCTAACCAGATTTACTGGCTATGAAAGGATGTACCAGATTTTGCATAAAGGTTTGGCCAAGTTCAGCATTTTCTGCTTTTCCCATCGCTGATGAGCATACACCCCATCGGCTGTGCTGCCTAGTCTAGCAGATTTGCAAAAATCCATCATGCTCCTGTAGAAGACAACTAGTGAATCCATTGGCCCATCATAAACTGCCTTAATTTTTTGCCTCATGCACTATAACTTTGAATTTTACTACTGTGAATACCACTGCTTAAGCCCTGTTCTCATTTTATGAAGTTAGCTACAAAAGCATATTTGTTTTGTAAACTACAGTATTGCTTCATTATTTCATTGGCTTGCACATGCATAATGCAATATCTGTTTTTGGCAATGCTAACAGCTCACTGCTTTGTTCCAGTGCTGCTCTGCGTGCAGCTTGCATTACAGGATGTTCATAACATGGCATAATGCGCTTGTTTTTCAACATGACAACTCTCCTTTTGCTCCCCCAACAAATGCACATTTTCACATCTAATATGTGTAGTGACTGTAAGTTATGAGTAAATCAGACAAATAAAATGGAAATACACGAAATAAATGTAACTAGAAGTTATCAGAAAGTAAAGAGCTTCCCGCAAGAGTGGCCTTTCACGGTAAGTCCTCATGGTAGCTCATCATTTTGGAGCAATAATTCAGAATGTATAGGTATCACAGGAGAGGTGGTGCAACACACACACACACTCATACACACACAAAAATATTGACTCTTTCTTAATTCCCAAAACAGAGACAGAAAAACTCTTCCTGCAAGAACCTAATTTGAAAACGATAAGGTTTTATCAATATGGCCATAGTATTGTGTTCTTATTTTTCTAAATAAGCAAGATGACTGAACAAGGTAAAATGTATTGTGAAAGTAATACTTTTTCTAGTGTTTATTGTAAAGAAGGGATGTGATGGACCTGGGTCTGGCTGTACAAGAAAAAAAATACATGAATAAAATAAAAAATAAAAACATGAATGGGGTCAAAATATGTAAATATTGGCTTATTTATCTCCCTCTTATTTGTATATGTACAAGAATTTATGGAATCCACTGATTTAAGCCATTTGCTTGTGGACAAAAATTGTGAGGTGGAATTGTTATTCATTGTATTATCACCAATGCACCATAGGATTTATGTGCACAGAATGTGCAAGTGTGTATTCGCCTTTATCCCTTATTTTGAGTGTGACAAAAGCGGAGGGAGATGTGCTACCCCTTTAGTGTTGCAAAAGACCTTATGAATAATTAATTCTGGATCATGCAGATGAGGGGCTGACTGCTTGATGACTGCTAGCAAAGTGAGCAGATTATTCTCTGAGTCACCCACCGTGAATTCAACAGCCAAAGCTCCTTCTCTCATTGAAGGTCACTATGAGCTCAACGGTCGACGTCTGGAATTCCTTAGATGTTTTCAAAGCATTGACCCTCACCTCTATATAGAGCATCCAGAGTGCTGTCCAAACAACTCAGATGGAGGATTTTTTGCTCAATGCAAAACAAACATGAAGAGGAACTGCACCTTAAAACAGAATTCCTGTAACCTTGGAAAGTGAAATGTAGATTGAACTGCCTCTTAACACTAGAAATAGGAAAGCCAAGACTAACCTCCAATGTCATTGTGAGAATCTATCTGCTCCCCCAGTAATAATGAATGAGAACATTTTTGTGCACATGTTCAGAGTCCCTAGGGTGATCCGCCAGGAATATGGGCACATCCTCTAGGGGTGAGGTGTCAAAGCTTGTTCACTGTTTTGCTAAATTAATGTGAATCCCGAAAGCCTGGGTCCTATCTTATCACTGAAGCTACAGAAACCTGTGAAATCAGGTCAGATATTTAATTCTTAGATTTCAGAGAGAGCTTGCCCAAGATCTTTGAAAAAAGATGTGAAAATGTCAGCTGATGCAATTTAATTTATGCATTCAACAAACATTTCTCACAAGAGACATGTACATAACAATTGGCAAGTAAATTATAGCAAACTGAGCATTTGCTAGCATTTAGTTTGTAAAACTAAATGCTGGCAAATTGTTTTTTTTACTTTTTTAAGAAAGAAAGAAAACTCAAAGGAGGACAACTAATGCATTACTGAATCTGAGGTCATTTTAACATTTCATTTTAGAGTATCCCCTTCCTTATTAGTGCACTGTGACGCACTGTAATCCAGTATCCTTTTCAATCACTACTGTAACTCTGCTGTGGGTGAGTGGGTGACGGCCATTTTGAACAAAGGTCAGGCATCTGTTGAGCAGAGATTAAGGAAGATCAGAAGATCACAGTTCCTTTCAATCTAGGGTCCATGAGAGAATGAAAAGATCTCCCTCCATGAAACTTTCAAGTCACTCACACATGAAGTCTTTATCCCACCCTCTCTACCGTGCCCAGGGGTCATCTGTGGAAGACTCTGCAGCAGAAAGGGGGTTAGTGGTGAATTAATCTTTCCCTTATGTATCTGTAAATGTACCAGGTAATTGCTGTAAAAAGATATCTTCTAAAAAGGCTCCAATCCCTCCCTGCAAAAATCGGACCAGCTGCACAGTAGTTCTCACATATCTTGGTGCAGTAACATATGCAGTAGCTTTGTCCAATTTCTAGTGGTGCATCTCTCAGTCTAACACAGACAATAGGAGGTCTTTCAGCAAATGCCGAATGCCAGCCCTAAAAAAACAAAAAACAACAAAAAAAAAACCCTGCTGAATCTTTACCACATATCAGGCACTCCAGGGGGAGTTCTTGTCTATGATGATGATCTGATGAGGATATTAAGTATGCTTTTTGGTTACCCTTACAGGAGACAAGACAGCAGCACAGTGGTCTAAAGCATCACTTGTCAATAAATTATTAATCGCCAAGTAGTTACATTGTGATATACAAGTTTTACATTGAGATATGCATTTAAAATGTTTGCCAAGCTGACACCTACATAAATAAGACTTCTAATTTTGCATATCATATTTTTAATAACATACAAATAATAGTGATGATATTTTATTGATTGCTTGCCTCCCTCCACACAGAGGGCAGAGTGCTGGTTTCAGCTACAGAACAGCGACCATGGAGCCTGTAGAGATCAGTCTCTTGCTGACAGGGGGCTTAAACCTCCAGTTGAAGAATGGTATCCCTATTTGCAATGACACCCTACCACCCCTAAACACCACACATCAGGCTACAGTCACTTTTGTGTTGAAGATAATTATGTGCAAGTGTTTTCTTCTAAGCCCTATTTGAATAGGGCTACTGGAGCGTCCAGTTGTTTGCAGTAATTGTCAAGGTCATCAGAGATTTTATGTGCAAAGCTGCAATGGCTGTAATTTGTAAATTGAAACTTCTGCAGCAAATTACCTACTATATTTTGATGTAGCTGATTTTCAATGAAGGTCTCTTAATAACACTAATCCCAGTATAAATTAAAATCTTTGGAAGTTCAGGAACAAAGATTGCATTAAAGATTAAACAAGTAAAGAATCACTGTAAACATGATGGTTGCTTTACTTCAAAAAAAAAAAATGCTGCAGGCTGCAGTGTAGTTCAACATACTGTATAGTGAAGAGTAGTGTAAGGTGAGCCTGACGGTAAGATGAACCCCCATCACTATGGCTGAAATTGAAACCATGAATATAACACCAATTATAGATTTTATTGGTCAAACCAGTGTGCTAGTGTTAAAATACACACCTTTAATTAATTGTTGTTCAGTGCAAAAGACATTTCTGCAATGTCAAGAAATGAAAATAGAAAATTAATTAGTAATGTGTTTTCTCATGCATGCAAAAATGTGTGTTTCCCATAGCTACAAATGTCAGACAGCAAAATTCAGCACTTTCCAAGAACATACATATGGGATGTACAAATGAAGAGGGTTTAAAATCATCACATAATCCACATCCAGAACATGAAATGTATGCATTTATTTGTTTATTTATTTGTTTACTTTGTAGTTTTCCAAAAAGCAATCCCAACACAGCAGTCTCTCAACTTACCCCACGCCAAAGTATCAAGCTCTGTGTGTGGTCATGCTGTAATTCTGAATTGGCAGCATCTACAGGGAAGCTAATCCCCCTAGATGCACAAAGATCCTCAACTACAAGTGGACCACTTTGATGGGGACAATGGAGCATTTCTTTTGTCACAAAAACTCAATCTGAGGGTTGATCAGCTTCCCCTACCAAGTTCATTATTTTTTTCCTGGCTACAAACGTAATGGTAAATTGATTTGTTAATGAAAAACATTTGTGACACCACCACATATTTTTTATTTTGGATTCAGACAGTGCATCAGTGTTAATAATTTTAGCAAGGTGCCATTTGACATTATGTACTATTTGTTTTTAATGAGTTGAAGCTCCTGGCTAGCATTTTTGTACTTTCTGTCTTACTGTGCTAAATTTCTCTTTCACTATGTAGTCAGAGTTGATGATTTGATTCTACACCCCAACAAAACTTGTGCGAGTGCTCCTTTAATCATCGTTAATCAGATAGATTTTTAAAGCTGCACTTCAGACTTTTGAAGTGTCAGTTTAATTGACACAAAGGTGAATAGGAGGAGAGTGTCAAATAGTATTTCACCTAAAGCACATTTATAGATCAGTAACAAATTAACTACTGTGAGTTCTTTTTTACCTTTTTGCTTTTATATGTATAACACCATTTTTATAAGCACTTGTCCATCTGTTAGTACAATTTCACATTCAATCAAATATCAGTGAGGTCACCAACTCACCACGTGTCTACACGGCAAGCATATCAGACGTGGTTTTTACTCCCTTCTCACGCAACAAATAGCTTTCATTTTAATCTATGCAGCTGTCTGCACCAGCACCATGCAGGCTTGCGTCTCAGCTGCGTCTCACGGGCGTAACTGCGACCTCAAGTGTTTATTTACACTTCAAGTCTATTTTTTCAACAATACGCACATAATGCAAGGTTGATGCCCAATAAAAAGGCACTGAATTAATTTATTTAGCCACATTTTACAACCTAGGCTATTTGTTATTTCAAACTTCATGGGTATAGTACAGCTTACCATATATTTGCAGATAGTATCTGGACGATAAGGATGATAATAATGATGATAATTATAATGATGATAACAACAACAATAATTATTTGTTGTTTTGATTCCTATTCATATTTGATTCCTCTCCTCTTCTCTCCTTTCCTCTATCAAACTTTATCAGAGCCCACAGGATTATGAGGGGGAAAACATTTAGTGGGAGATCATCATCTAGTGGTCAAATTAATTAAGGCCTATTTGCTCGGGTTCAGACAAAGTTGCCCCTCAAACACACCCACACACACATACACACATACACACACATTACATTTTTTATAGCTCTGCTGGACAAATTGCCCATGGTAACGTACTACAGAATTTGAAAATACTTTGCTGTTATGTTCAGTGTAAATTCATGAATTACGTAAGTTTCAACCACATGCATCAGTGTAGATTTAAAAATAGACCAGGAATACTTACATATATCAAAGGAAAACTACATGCTACACAGAAAGATTGGATGCTTCTTTGTTGTAGGATTTACGCTTTGAATTGCGCGCAAAAAAAAACAGACAGAACCGGTAAAGACAGTTGCTTCAGTGTCACGTGAACACTGTCGAATTACGAGCGAAATGCTGACGTGATGCTTGTGGTCTAGACAAGGGGAAAGTCCCAGAGGTAGTGGCAAGATACTTAACCACTACCTACTCTAGGGGCACCATGTTAGCTAGCTGCATCCAGTGGTGAAAAGTTAATTTCAGAGATAAATAATGTACATCAAATCTAAATTAAAAATGCCATTTAAAACAAGGAAAATCTAAAGATCCTTTTAAACCCACAATGAAATGAAACATGGGCTTTTTGCTTATTTTCTAATTTTCCATGCCATAATATACACCTATTTAACAATAATTGTCAAAAAAATATCTTTTTATTTTCTTGTGTTTTTACATCATAAGCCCATTGTTTTTACTTTCTGGAAAACAGTGCATCTTTAGTGGTTAACTCACTGTGTACCAGTAAGCATGAATTAATTCCGGCCAATAATACCATCAAGCTTTTTAGCAGTCCATCTTTCCATCCCTCCCATCAAATAAAAACCTTTCTTTCCCAAACTGATATCCTACTGATTGCCACTTATAAAAAATCTCTCCCTCCATTATGTCCTTCCCCAAAATCCTGTTTGAAAAAGAAATATATCAAATAAGGAAGTAAGATGCTATCAAAATGCAATTTCATTGTGAGTTTAAATGCAGAACACAACCCTTTGGTGTTTCCTGAGCATTAATGAGCCTCTTGCTACATTTTAAAGGGACATTCCCGTGTTTTTGCTGCAGCTGAATGACTGTAAGACTGACAGTCAAGTGGAAAAATACAAGGTGTTGACAACTTCTCAGGAGTAAAGGCCATGAGCGATTAAGACCTTGCCTGCAGAAATGGCGTGCCAGGCTCAGATCACTTTCAGTCTCTCTCTGTGAGGACCATTATGGATTGCCTTCTAAAGGTCAAGCCATCACAAGTATGAGGACAAACACTCAGCACCAAATCATAGGTTTATGTAAAGTTATCGTATTCTCTGTTCTCTGATTCTTTCACATTTTTGATGCATCTATTTTATTTCTGGCAAAGAATGACAGCGCATTGTGTTTTGCTCTCTTCTCAGTAGAATACTTAGACATGGTTGTTGCTAATATGACTAATTAATGAAGGTGACATGGGACCTCAATGGCTTCAAGCAATGTTATGGCTGAACTGGCAGGGGCAGAGGGAAAGCTGCATGGCTCTTTATTCCACATTAGTCACATCTGTGACAACTGCTATAGATCTGGCAACCCAGGAGTTGCCCTCCACAGATGTGCTCCATCTCATATTCAAGTGGTAGCATTACTAATCACAATCTTGTTTGGTCTGTTGTGCTTTTACATGTATGATTGTTCAAAGAACTCATTATGGTCTTTGATTTATTTTTGCTTATCTGTCTGTCTGTTGTTTGTTTGTTTGAATGTCATTAAGTAGTGATTCATTCATAGATGTTGTTTTC
Source organism: Neoniphon sammara (assembly GCA_900302535.1). Lineage (NCBI taxonomy): Eukaryota > Metazoa > Chordata > Actinopteri > Holocentriformes > Holocentridae > Neoniphon > Neoniphon sammara. The sequence continues at coordinate 8,454 of OMKZ01038462.1, read as the reverse complement.
CAAACTGCAGTTATTTAGCTTGCAGCAAAAGAATATGGATTTTTTAAACTACTATGGACATTAGAATGAACAGAAAAGAAGCTATTACAATAAATTCTCCCTCAGAAAATTTTACAAAAGAATTTAGAGAGCAAGGCTTGTTTTGTTTACCTCACTGGTAAAATTTGTTAACTTCTCAGCTTGGGGCATAAGTTAAAAAATAAGCTTACCCAAGCATGAAAATACCAAGGATACAAATATAGAGTAGTAAAGTCAAGTAGCTGCCCTGGGTCCAGAGGAATACTGAACATTAATTTGTAGCAAGCAGCTCAAGTGATTACCGAGCCATAAAAACAGCCTTATGTAATCAAATTTTGAAATTTTTTGAAAATTCTTATTTCAGTCTCTGACTTCTTAGCATTTAAATTTAAAAATTAAATTACACATCTTTTAACCACTTGCAATGCCAGAAATAATGGCTCATTTATACTCACACAGAATCCAACCAATGATTTTGTTTCTGCAATAGGACTGAATGGTGAACATTCATTTCCAACCATGGAAACCACAGCCTTTTATCTGAGCTGCACTGACTTGCAGCACACTACACATCAATAACATACAATCATAAAATGCATCTGAAGCACAGTTATTGTCTATTGCTAATAGATTGCATTACCTAATTGTAGCTCCAGTGTTGTGTGTCTGCAGCTGCAGGTGTAGTATAAAATTGTTGTGTGGAGTGGCTCCACTGACACTATCATGCCAGAGCACTAAATTCAACAAATCTTTGTCAAAGCAGTGATAGATTAATCTTCCGCATTCCTGCCAACAGTTTTAAGACAGTAAGACAAACTAGGCTCTTAACTCATCCAAGTATTGCCCGTACACATATACACAACACACACTTCTCGATGTGGTTTTCAAAGAAGCCCATTGAAAGATCAGATTTGATTTTTTTCTTCATTCAGTCTTAAAATCTTATTTTTCTTAAAACAAGTGAACTAATCTGCTAGTGGGATGTGATAATCCCAGTTGTTGCCAGTACAGTTTCATTTGTGTCAGGAATTTTTCTGGGGAAAAAATATAAATATGTTGATGCATAATAAGGCAGATTAACCCACTAGTGTCAAGAAAATGATACTTGATTCAAGAAAATTCTGGAAACAAGTCGATTAGTATTAGAAGCAAGTGGGATTATCTCATCCCACTGGTAGATTTTTTCACTTGGTTTTAGAAAAACAAGATTTTAACACTGAGTATGAGACTGAATGACTTATTAAAATGGATATATTTGCAGTGTGAGAAATAAGGGTCAAATGAACAGTGACAGTGAGTCAATTTTCACTGCTATGCCAAATGGCAATATTAAAATGCTAACTAGTCATGATCAAAAAAGACATCAGTAAAACTATATCTGCATTAGAAAAACTCGACTGATCATTTCCAAGACCTGCACAGTCAGAACCTGTCCGGGACTACAAAAGCAATTTGTCTTCGGATTCTATCTCTAACAATACCAGGAAATCAAGAATGGCAAAGCTCAAGGATGATGTGTGCACTGTCCCTGGAGGTGAGGGAGGATAAATTACCATGTGTGCGATCCCATTAAGATGGCCTAGACAACTTCAGAATGGAAATGAGGCATAAGTGATATGATTAGCAGGGCCACTCCCCAGCTGCAGGCCAACAAAAGCACAGCGCACAGACATCATCACAGTAATCAGGCAGGAGCAAAGCCTCCATTACAGCCTCCAAATACCTCCACAAACTAAGGTAAACTTGAGTACAATCACAAATAGAAAAAAATGACCCTGAGGATGCAGTTGGGTGTTTGTGGTGGCGGTGAGAGCAAATCTAATTGGATGTGCGCTGTATTTCCAACTGTGGAAAGTGGAAATTAATACTGTGAGATGTGGCAACGATTCATATAAACTGGCAGTGCCGAATGGCTACAACTGATATAAAATGTGACGCTAGCATTGTAGCATGTTGCAATGGCACAAACATATTGGTCTTTTGGTGGATAACTCCTTAAAAGAATGAATAGAATGAAGAGGAGGTTTTGGAGGCACATTCCTTTGGCGAGGCAGCTCAAATCATATTAAGCCATACAATAGAATCTCGGTGATTTAAACCCCTCAGGAATGGGTTTGTGAAAGTGTTCACAAGAACAAAACACACTGCAATAACAGACAAAACCTATTCAAAATATTAACCATGCAAAAATAACAAAGCATGATCAAATAACTGTTGAGGTTTTAATTCCATCGTTCACAGAAAAATGAGAAACATTAGTGAGCAGCTTAGTAGCGGTATTAGTAATAGTGCAGATCAATAGCAGCCTTAGAATTAGGAGAAGTAAATGTAAGCTACTGCAGCCAATGAGATAACAACACATGAAGCATGCCATGTGTTAAATTGCCTCACATTCAGATTTAAGCAAATCCCCTCTCAATCCTTAACTGCTCTGTAATGATGAGGCCTGAATGGGCTCATAACCCCCGTAAGCACCTGCTGCAATAGCAGGACTATTACCATTACCACACCAGAACCGTAATGACTGCCACTCAACACCATTATGAGATTTCCTCCCAATGTACCAATGAATGCAGCTAATGTGGTCACAACTTCCTCATACAAAGTCCAAAGTCCACTGTCAATGTGCCGATGGCTGTGGTAGCCAGTGAGGGGTTTAGAGTGGACAGAGATAATTATGATCCTACACCGCATGTGCACTGCAGCTATTGTGTATCTTACAAAACAGCCAACAGGATTACCATATGCGAGTGACTTTTCAGTTCTTTGGTTCCCTTGTTTAGGTTTCTCATTGCTCTTTGTCTCCTCATGTTAGCGACTCATCACTGTGCTCCCCAGATGATTGGCCCAGACAGATCAGGTGGCATCACCTCGTTCAAGACCAATTTCACAGTTAACTCAGTCCACACAGGGCCAATTACAGGTGAATCTAATCCTGGATTAGACAATATGCAACTAGTATTTGTTTACAGAGCTCAGGCGAAAAATGATGGTGGATTTGGAAAGATTCAATTTAAAGCCCCATTCAAGGCTGCCCTGTCTCACCGCTCTGATCGACATCATTCGTTTTGCATTTACGGTGAGCAATTGGAATATTATTGACTTGCTGGAAGGCAGCACAAGCAGAGGAATAGGTACAATGCATTTTTCCACTTCAGTGCCCTCAGGCTTAGCAATGAGCACATGAAACTGTTGCATCAAACCAGCTTGATTTGACTTGTGAAATGTAGTTGGTCCACTGCACTGATCTGTTTTGACAGATTTGCTATCACTCCACCAAACGTCACTTTACAGCAGCAACAAAACATGCTTAGAGATATTAACTGTTTCCCTCACATCCGGCCACATTTACTCTGGGAACTTATGTCTGCTTTGCTGCACCCGTCCTTTTCTCAGTGTGCAAGATTATGTCAAAAGGAGAGCTGGTATCCATTGACATTAATAGTCCCAAACAATATTACATTTTTGATAGAAAGCCACTATTTTTTTAATAAAAGATTCAATACTCCTATTTAAGCAGTTTGATTAAATAGGAGTGGTTTAATATTATATCTTAAAAAAAATTAAATCTGAAAATCTGGCAAAATCAATATTGAAACACTTCTGACTTGAATGCATATTGGACCAAACAGAGGTATTGTTTTAAAAGAGTGAAACCAGTTGAGAAAATATGACAAAGCTCGCTCAGATAGCCTTGAATCTGTAATAGTTACATTGTCTTATTAGGTTCCTCACATCATGGTCTGAAATTTTTAGATAATGCCAGTGTGCACAGCTCATAAATTAAAGATCCACTGAATTTCAGGCCTTGAGAAATAAGTCCTTCAGAGTGCTCATCTCCAAAAAGAATTCCTCAGATGAAAAAATAAAGTCTGTTACGAGCTTATTTGTTGTTTTCAAATTTCATTATCTCTGGGTTGTACATGGACTTTAAGGTTGTATAGAAGCAGGGTGACTGAGTGTTAGTTTGTACATTGCAAATTTCACTTTTATAAAAGGAATTGTACCATTTCTTATTCTGCCTGTCTTTCACAGTGTCGTCTGTCTGCACCCTCCCTAGACTCCCTCTTCTCATGCCTGTGTATCAGAAACAGCAGCAGGGGCCTTCACTTGTCACTGAAGACTTTGGGGAGGAGAGTGATAGGCTGCAATGCTCATATATTACAAGCCTCTCTGGTGCGCGTGCATGCACATCCACACACAATACAAGGGACATAATCATGTACTCACTATACAAGCATAAACCAGCCACACATACACACAGAAATGAACTGCAGCATATATGAGCAAGGACACAAACACAGCACTGTCCACTACTGCTAATGCATAATCAATCACTCAGCTCAGGGCGATGCAAAATGGATGCCCAGGCGTACACGGTGGATGACACTATAATAAGACAAAACCGTGATAAACACTTGTGCAAAAGGGAAAATGAGCCTTACAGAGTAATTAGATGACGTATCAGTGAGCAAACACTTTTAGGTAAATGCTGAGACATGCATGCACAGATGTGAACACACTCGCACATGCACAAAGAGGCTGGACTTCCCTAATATTTGCTGAACCGTGTATACTTTGGGGGAAGTCGATTTTGGCAGCCCTAGTCTCTCTCTCAGTCTTGGACTAGAAACAAGCGTCCTGTATCACCCCACATGCAATGCATTTGTATCATCTTAAATCATGATCCTGGCAGATTGCTGGGTGTGAAAACAAACAACGCCATCAAGCAAGTTCTTCCTCCTGCCACCTCCATCATACCTCTCTCTAGACTCCTCTTCCACGTGCGCACACACACACACACACACACACACACACACACACACACACACACACACACACACACACAAGGGTATATGTGTGCACACATACGGTATAAACACAAATATATCCATGCAAGAAATTCACAGGAAAAGAGCAATGTCCTTCACTATCCTCCCA
>OMKZ01038458.1:3715-14977 GCA_900302535.1 Neoniphon sammara | reverse complement strand
GTGATCCCAATTTTTCAGTCATAAAAACAAAAACAAAATCAAACAGTCATACAAACTTCAGTCAGTTATTGTAATATGCCAATAATCTGATTTTAAAGGTTGTGTAGTGTATCCAAGGGTATGTCTGTTGCTTGTAGCCTATTAGCCTATATCCTTTCGGTAAAATGAATCTATCTCCCGCCAAATGTTTCCTTAGAGATGTGCTGTTAGCTCAGGGCACCTTGTTCCGTTCACAGACTAATGTGATTTCTCATCATTGATGTGAGTTCAAAATGATCAGATAACAGTCACAGTTGGGAAAAAAATGCAATATCTATATTGTTGCCTTGTCCAACCAGTTGGCTCACCCCTAATATTTACAAACCTGTGAAAGTCTGTCTCCATGGTTACAGACATTATTCCCTCATTGGGAATGACGGCTTTTCAGATGTTGGCACATCAAAACAACAGGTCAGGAGTCCATGCAAGGCAACAATGCATCAGGGTATATAACTATTAGTGAATTTGTCATCTAATATACAGAATTATTATATACAAAACAGAAATACTGGAAGGCATAATTATAACAGCAACAACAAAAGCTGTTAAACCTAAAAGACAGTTAAGGTTTAGAGTTAAAACTAAACAGTTCACAGAGAAAAGTTGCAGTGGTGTAAACTAGCCTGTCTAAAAATCAGTATTAACACAGATGTTAGCATTAGCTAGACTGTTTTCATACTGTTCTCACAGCTATTTGCAGCAGGTGGTTTACTGATACCCAGCAAACGTAAACAGTGTGTTTATCAGACAATATCATTATCGTTGTGTTGGTATCAGATGTGACATATTGTTATTGGGATTGGACCAGTGTGGGTCTGATACATTTAGACCACATACACCCATATCCAGTAAACTGTGCCAGTAATCAGTATCTGTACATTTGTCCCCATTCATGCCAAGTACTCAGCATTTCCTACTTCCCAGTTCTTCTCAGAATAAAAAGCCTCTGAAGCAGCCTTTACACCAGTGGGTTCCAGTTTTGATCCTTGGGACGTAGAGTCCTGCTGGTTATATAATCAGGCTGATTGACACTTGGACACACAATGACTGCAATTAAACGCAGTTAAATGCAGTTAATCACATGGCAGGACAGAAAACCTACAGTGCTCTGGGTATCAAGCACCAGGATTGATAAGCACCGATGAGTGTTGTGTGGCGTGTCCCTGGATTATTAGGGACAGAGCGCATATAAACCCCACCCACCTCAGAAGGACAACATTCCATCGCTCTTGGTTGAGTTTATATTGTGTCTCCTTTTGATTTGGGATTATTAACAAGCAAAAAAAAAAAAAAAAATACCCAAAAGCTGTTATGTGGGTGAGACGCACTAAAAACAAGGTCAACAATCCAGAATGAAGTTTTTATGAGATTCCAATAAAAAATGAGTCTTTAGAGAGAGAAAAGTGGACATAAACAATAAGACGTGAAATACCAGGGGGAAACTGTGGGACTCTGACACTCAGTATGTTAAAGTGTGCAGCAGCGTTTTGTTACTGGTAAGTCAAATATCCAATTGTGAGATTTAGCTAAGATAACATTTACTGCATACAGTAACTGTAAGCAAAACAATCTTTAGAATATAAAACCTGCATTGTACTGGAATGTGGATAAATCTATGTTCGTAAGTTAAGCTGTAACACGTAGATAAGATTTTAGCTAATTAATGTTAATGTATTAGTTGTTTTTTCCTCCCTGTAAGTCAACTGTATCCCTGGAGAATATTTTTTTTAAAAATTGAATTTAAACAGGTTACATTATTTAAATTAAAGTTTCCTTTTTTTGGTGTGACACCAACAATATTGAGCTTTTGTAAATACCTCTTCCTCTCTATTGAGCATAGGGTGTCAAAATAATCCTTAGAGATACTGAAACTAGCCAGCTACAGGTATATAGCTGTTTCACATTTGGTTGCACTGATGAGCATGGATTTGCGGTGGGCGTGACTTTCCTAGTATGACACATTGCTCTCTGTCTCTGTTAGAGTCCCCTGGTAAATCATTTTACATTTTACTGATGTCTTGCTGAAAAAATCAACCTCCCCTGGTAATAACAATGCCAAGTAGTACTCAGCTCGAGCTTAATTATGAAGCAGAAGTGTGGACAAAACTGTCAAACACAAGTCTCGTTCTTAATTCTTGGACTGAGCACCACAAAGGACCACAGTGCCCATGTCACTCCACATTAGGAATATAAAAGTAAATCAGCCTCCCTGCTGCAGCAGCTGTAACCAGACCCAGAGCAGCTGCAGAAAAAAATCTAGCTCTCCCTCACTAGTGTGTGTGTGTGTGTGTGTGTGTGTAATTGTAGTAACTTCAATGATCTTGACATGTTCAGTCTCTAGGTTGCTGAATTGCACTTGCACAAAGCTGCTTCAATCCATACTGCAATCACAACTGTTTGATACTCAGTGAGCTCGCTCATTAGCCCCTGTAGCAAGCCTGCCTCAGACAACAGATAACAGAAGCGCATACCTCATGGTGATTTACCCCCCCCTCTCCTTCTGTACAGTTAAAACTTGAAAAAAGGAGCAGAACCAAAATATCTGGCTCCAAACATCCAAAGTCTTTCAAGATTCTTTCGCGGCTTTTGATGAATTTTTAAACACCAAGTTTTATCCTCCGGAGTGGCAACATAGTAGTCCCACGGTGGACTAGATGTTCGCATTCTTTTCCAAAATCAATAAGTCATTTTTGGAACATCAGAAAACAAAAGGTGTTGATGCTTCATACACCTACACACATTTCTCTTCATCTGCCAGCGATGTAAGTATGCAGGCTCGCCTTAAACCTAACATAAATAAATAAATAAATAGAAATCAAGCAGCGCTGCCTGATGTGCTTTATGAAAAAGTATTTGCTTTTATCTTCACATTGACTTATGAAGGTGTAGATATGAGGAGATGTTCTACAATGAAGGGAAGGATAAAAGGTTACAAACTGTCCTGAAGACGTTTTGGGTGGTACTCAATAGAGCTTGACAGAAATGTTTTTCAGTGAGTATTGCATTTTTGGTAAATAAGAGTCATGACAATAACCTTTAAATATCTAACACTTACCTTAAGGAGGAGCTTACAAACTACTTTCCAGGAAGGCACAAAAACAAGAATTGTAAAATACATAATGAGGAGATAAAAAGAAGCACAAGGAGACAGTCCATTAAAAATAAAGAATAAATAAATATGTAAATGAAACCAGATGAAAGAAATGGGAGATTAGCAGGCAGGATCAGAAACAATTACATAAAAGCAAGTCTATAAAAATGCGCTAAAGATGGAAATTACTGTAACCAGTCAAAATCTAATTTTAAAGTATTCAAAATGTGTTTGCTCCACCTCGATTACTTTTCATTATAATTAGGATGATTTAGTCATAAGATGAGGTGAATGTGCCATGTGGCAGTAATGAAGAGCTTGCTCAGGTGATAGGAGTGTTTTTTAAACACACTCATGTATATTATAACCTGTCTGCTATGTAGGAACCTGTTCGACCTTTTGTATGAGGGTTTTGTGTTAATGTTTTTGGTGAACTGATGCACTGCTAGGATTTTATTTTATTTTCTTTATTATTTATTTATTTGTTTGGTATTTGAAAGGGCAAAAGAAAAGAGCCTGTAATAAATTGCATCAGTATTTTTCTGCAGATTGTAAATGCACTAAATAATAAGACATGACGGCTTAGTCAGAGGAAAGTTACCTTGACTTCTTCACCTCCTTATTGAACACTTTAACATGCCCAAGTCAAAGATGGCTTTGTCTCTAAAATTTTGTGACGTGAGCGTGAACTCTGAAACACAAAACGTGTTGTAAACACAAATTAAAAGAAGATTACATTCCTTCACCATGAAAAAATTATGCGACAGCAAGAATTGGTCACGCCACTTTCTCATTTTTCACATGGAAAGGTTTGTTCACACTTAAAGGAATACTCCAACGTTTTGGGCAAAATCCCCTTTTTCCGACTTACCCAGACTGAGACAAGATGTTCGATACCATTTTCACCTCTGTACGTCCACTGGTTCGGTTCCTATGGGTAGCATTTCATGTTAGCTTAGCATAATGACTAGCCTAGCTCTGTCAAAGTGAAAAAATAAACCTTAAAGCAACTCCAAAGCTGTCTTATTTACACAGTGTATCATGTGTATTTGAAATACACATCATTGAATTTAAAAAAAAAAGATTTTAGGAGAAATTATATGGTAGGAACTACAACTGCTAAACACAGATGGAAGGCTACATGTGTTCAGCAGTTATCTCACCACTCTGCCGCAGCTTCTTGCTAGCCTTCAACATAGTCCTCAACAACCATTATAAATGTCCTTTTTTTGAAAATGGGGCTCAAAAACATGAAAGAAAAAACAGGGAAAAGGGGAACATTCTTCAGGCAGTGCTGCCTGAAAAGAACAGTACACACTTGAAACATGAAAAGTGGTCTGCATGTGTGTTTTAGCCTTTCTTTGTGTCGAGAAGCCTCTAAAACACTGAAAAGGATGCGGAATTGAAGGCTGTGATAAATGAATCTTCACATTGTATAGTGGTTTCCCTGTCATGTTTTTGAACTCTGTATTGTTGCCTTTTGGGGACCAATTTTCCACCACTTTGAATGATGCTTTTTGAAAATGGGAAGCTTGCAGCACAGTCAAATATATTTTGAAATTGTACATCCAAAAATGCAAACAGTGCTTTCTAACAAGTTTAATTTAGCACAATTAACAATATCACATTGCCTTGTATACATCCACACGTCGGGTAATGCTGTTTTCTTTAGTGTTTCCTATGGAGGAAAAGTGAGAGTTTCTTCTTCTTGTGCACGTTCATTTATCCATGTTGGAAAGCACCGTTTGCAGCTGTTTTTTGTGTGGACAATTTCAAGACATGTTTGATTGTGCAATGAGTTCCCCTTTTCAAAAATAATCGTAGTTATCAATAAAAATAGTCAAATCCCAATGCAGTTAAGTGATTGTACAAATTACTTATACTACCAGAGTTCTGCAGCTCGACACAAGTCGTCCTCCTCAGACACACACTTAATAGTTTCAGAAAACACTGCAGAATTTTATATGAGATTGCATTTGCCTGTTTAATGGGTTGTAACACCAAAATAATATAACAAATTAGGGCTGGGTGATAAGACTAAAAATATTATCATGATAAAATGTATCATATCAGTTGATATCTTCAATCTGAAGAAACCAGAATTCACATGGTGCTAATCTCCTTTAGCCGACCCAAACAACACACCATGTGGTCCCTGTGTGCAGTGTGTGTCTCCTGGCTCATAACCAGGCCTGCAACATGGACTTTTCTCTACTGCTGCCACATCATTGGCTGTTTGTGTATCAGCCATGGAATGTAATTGTGTTGAAATTGATCAACATTTTATTGGCTATTTTTCATGTTTATATTGAGGAAAAATATGTTGTGATAATTATTGCTATTGTTTTGCCGCCCAGCCCTGTAACAAATAACTGCTCTTAGGGTGCAGTAAGTAAAGAAATATGACTTTTGAAATAAGCAGTATGCATCACATTTGTGAGTAACCAGCCCAGCAGTGATGCTCTCACCAGCAGCTAATCTCCAAACTGGAGCTTAAGGCAACTTCGCCGGCCAGCGCAGGTGTTTCACATCCCACTTCACATGTAGCTTCAGCAGGGAAACCAGAGCTGACAGGAAACCAAGCTTAAAATGGAGAACTGGGCTTAGGCTTTCTGGCTGACACCCACAACTAAGCAAAAAAAGGAGGGGAAAAAAAAAAACAGAACTTGTCTTTCCACTCCAGTTTCCATCTGCTACCACAGGAGCAGATTTGGCAATGACAAAACCGAGAAATAATACTTTGTGATGTCTGTCTTTGAAAAATAACTGTCACAAACAGCGAGTCTCAGAGTGAGCTCTGATTGTCCCTCACGGCACTGTAAATTACTCTCCGGGGCTTTTCTTCATTCAGTTGCATTTGGCTCATTTCCTCTCTGAACAATAAAACAGTATTGATGGCCAACTGAAGAGGAGTCAACAGCTAGGTTATTGCATCTTTTTTTGCTGCTTACTAAGCAGTGGGGGACGCTTTGTGTGTGCATGTGTGTGATTGGCGGATCTGCTCACTTTATCTTAGGCTATTTGCGTCTTTCTTTTACTCCGGAGTGTGTGTGTGTGTGTGTGAGTGTGTGGTTGTGTGTGTGTGTGTGTGTGTGTGTGTGCCTCTGCCTCCCTCTTCCTTTCGCCGGCACGAAACAAATTGCTTTCTTTTAGGGGATCTGGGAGAGTTTGGGGAATGGGGCGCGGATCACACTGTGTAAAGCAATGTGTAATGAGTTACATGTTTGTGAAATCATAAAGAGGATGGAGCCGCCTGAAGCCCAGAAGCCCTCCCAGGCGCTTGGCACTACACTTTAAAGCCTTGCTATACCCCAGATGAATTTCAGGCACGCAACGCTAGCTCCTGCCTCCCCTTGGCAATGAAATCAGCTGTACTGCCGTGCTGCTGTCCGTGTTTGAATGTGTGAGTTTTCTTTGTCTGTGTGCTCGCATGTGGGCACATCGGGGCTGTGCTTGAGTCCAGCCTCCAGATCATTCTTCTTACCTCCATCTCGTTGATTTGATTTTTTTCTACTGGTCTAAAAAGGTATCTTTTTCTTCATCAGGTCCAGCTCAGTTTATTTTTTCCCCAGCAGAACTTAGGGAATTGACGTCATTGTGTAGGCAAAAAGTGGGATGAATGTGTTGGCATTGTTGGAGGGTAGCGTTTTTTGTTTACATTCAGTTTGTATGCAGTGCACATTGGTTTTGCTGCACTGTTCAACTGATTTGTCGGCTTGTTGGTCTCTAAAGTATAAAGGAAAAATGTTTGTACAGGGACAAGGTTGCAATGTAAGCAAGGAGTGGTACGAAGAAAATTTAAAAAAAATGGTCTGGATCCATACAAACTAGCAAACAGTGGACTATCTAAACAGGCTGCCTTCAATAACAGTCATTGATACCAAATGCATACACTTGTGAACAGTGTAAAAATGTTAAGTCATATACAGTTTACAAATGGATGGACCCCTAAATCCATAAAAACATGGCCAATTGTATCCATTGTTTACTGTTCTTGAGTGATGGCAGAACTCCTGTTGCGGGGTGACGAGCGGTGACGACACATTCCCAAGCTCAGGGATTACAACTTTGCATAGTATGTAATGGTCTTCAAGCTTATGTGCATTAATTAGCTTGACATTGAAGGGTTTAGTAGGTCTTTACAGAGTTTACATCTCGGTCGCTTAAGAAACTGCGTTATTTTTGTACATTTAGAAGGACATGTACTTTATCTGTTGACAGTTTTGATCTTGAATAGAACTGGACTCCCTGTGGTCTCAGGTCATATCCACACTAAGCCAGGTAAATGTGAATCTGCCATTTTGGTGTTCGATCCACACTACGCCACATTAGCGTTTTCAGAACATTCAGAAACCAAATGCAGAGCGAATGCAGGCCTATACACATGGCCTGTCCATGCTCAGTACTAGACTACAACCTAGATCACACTACAGTCCTACGTCAGCATTCGCAAGAAGCTTTGTTTTCCCCCAACCCAGAGTGTCCTCCCCCCAAAGAATGACCCCACAGGTTGTTTGTTCCTAGCCTGTAGAACGACCGACAGGAGCGTTTCCAAAATTAGAGCCCCTGTTGCCCGACCACACTAGAAATGCTGGACTGGCTTTTCAAATTTACCCACCTTAAGGAACATTTTCGAAAAACCACATGGGTGGAAAGGGCCAGCTTAGTGTCGACACATCTTGAGTTTTTACCCTTGTTGGATGTCTTCTTAACTCGAACAAGGCAGGTACCCCCCGTCACCAAATACGGTGCACTCTCCTCCATTCAGCCAGAACAGGGTACATTGATCAACATCACAGTCTGAGGTCCATATACTGTGTGACACACTGTTCCTCAAACACAAGGGGAGGAAAAATGCCGAAGGCGAGCTTCACAGTAATTCTACCAGTGGCAAATCCGTAGGGCCAATGCCTCCTCTGCTTATCAAACAATCCACAGAATAAAAAGACCTGTTTTCCATAAATATAAAAGTGCTTTGAGGCAATTCTGAGCAGCCGCTGCAGCATGGTGAGTTATACTGGTGACTTTTTTACAGAAGTACCATGATCTACAGCACATGTAGTATTACTGAACGCCATTCGTCGAACATCTTGACATAGAGTTCAAATGGGGCAAAGGTGAACCCAAGGTTGAACTGCACACACTCACACACACACACACACACAGACAGTATATTTTGCATTCCATTATTTTTAGTCAACCATTGGTATACCAGTTTGAGGTCTGACTGCATAAGCTTCTTTGCCTCACAAAAGCCAGTAACATTAACTACTTCTAAAGGTCATAGGTCAGTACTGTAGAGTTTCAAATTCACATCAGCCCATAAATGCTATTAAATAACATACAGAGCATGTCTGTACCAATAATACTTTTTTTTCTCAGTTTCACACCTCAAACAAATACTCTTCTTTAGCTTCAAAGGAAACAAATTTTGCAGTGGCCCTTTCACATGAACAAAAAAGTGCTTCTATATTGCACTGCTTGTTGTTTATAGAATTTAAAATCTTGCATGCCCATGTTCAACTGCAGCTTTACACCAGTTAAGAGGCACCAGAGGGTATTTTAGTGAAATCTTGGTGCTCATCCAGAGAGACACCTAACCACTAAGACAGCAGCCACTGGAAGAAGGTCATTAACACAGTAATTAGCAAACAACATGTGTGCTGTATTTTCCCTAATGGAGTCTCTTTAATCTTGTTATTAGTCACCTAATTAATGAAGGGGAGCAAGCTAATGTGTCGCGGCTTGGTTGAGGCCCTTGCAGTTGGGTCCCTGTCCGCAGAGGACAGCAGGGTCTCTAATCCCCCTGAAGGGCCCTTCTATCTGCTCCAGGCTGCACTGAACAGATGTTGGATCAGGAAGATGCAAGTACACCAGTGCTGAAACATGCAAAACTGTGTGTTAAAGATTGATAGAGAGATGGATAGATGGATAGATAGACACCAGCAGTGCCTGATGGATGCTCCAGTTTTACCAGCCACTCGTCTTTTTTACCAGACACCTTTTGTGATAAAGTCATTTTCAACAAGGGAATAGTAACAGGCCGTGCTGTCTTCCACCGGCCTTTTATTGCAGTTTTTTTTGGACATTTTGTGCTCTTTATTCACCTTTAGCTTCAGCACACCCCCTGAAAACAAGCCATTCCCAGGTTTCGCTGGTTTCATCATTCTTCTTTTCTTCAGTGTTCTTTTCATTAACGTTATTCATTTCATTTTTATTTACCTCTGGTGCTTTTATGCCAGCTATGTGTTGCCACATCATGCACCTGAAATGTATAATGTGATTCATGAGGGGAGTCATGATACTGTCATAAGAAATGGGTTCTGATTCATTGTTTGGATCCTGTGGTTTAAAGCCAGACCTTTGGTTTATTTATTTGCTTATTTTTTATTATTATTTTTGATTAGCTACAGCATTTATTCGCTACCGTTTTGGGGTCACAGATGCCTGGGGTTGAACACCCAGTTTTAATTAAAAATTATACGGTGTGGACCTTTATTTTTTGATTATTTTATTAAACCCACCAGTGTCTGATAGGTGAAGCAAATAAATCTACCCGCCTAACACTGATATTTATCCACATTTGCTGGGTGGCAGGTGCTAATGTGCCATCTAGCTGGAGGGGAATACGGTTGTGGAGTAGCATCACACATTTGACACAATATAATTTAAACCTGATAGGCAAGATTTTTATATCAATAATCCCGCCATCTTTTTAGGTTAAATTAAAAATCAGGGCATCCCATCCCCATTAATCAAAATACCGTGGATTGACTGTGTTTGCCCAGATAGCACTCTGATGTCATTATGGTCACTGGTGGAAAATCTCTAGACAGGAAGCGATCAATCCTAATTTAAAGCAAAATTGAACTTTGGTATGGTGTTGGGTTGTGAAGCTGCCTGGGTGTGTGATCTGAGTCCACATGGTGGTGAAATATCCTCATTAGTTGCTAATCCAGAATACTGGATTTGTATCTCTATGTTCGCCTCCATAGAGGCAGAACAGCTCCCAAAATAACATTTTAGCACATAAATAAACACAAATAAAGCGGATTATGCTGATATAATAAACAACAATTCTCAATAGCCATTATTAAGGAAATTATTTAGGAAATTTAACAGTTCTGTTCTTGTTGTTTTTGTTGTGGAATTGGAAAGTAGATCCGGCCTGGGACTGAAATGATTGGTCGACAGATTCAATGACGTCAGCTTCATCGATTCATATTTTTGTTGTTGACTCATCGCATGAAGCAGCCCCGATATAAGCAGTGTATATGAATGATGAATAATAATTTTGTGCAAGGGCTGCATGGTGTCTCAGTGGTCTCAGAGCCAGAAGGTTGCAGGTTTGATTCCTGCTCCTATCTGTGTGGTTTCCACATTCTCCTGGGTTTCCTCCCACACTCAGGTGGGCTGGACACTCTCAGGTTGCCACAACAATGAAAGGGAGTGCCTGCCTGTCTGTCTGTGGTAGCATGGCCACCTGTCCAGCGTGCCTCCTGCCCAGTGAATTCTGGGAAAGCCTCCAGACCCCCACCACACTGAAAATAAATAATTAGGCAGGGAAAATCAATGAATGAAATGCATTTTGTGTGAATGTGATTTTTGTCACTGAGCTCACAGGGAGGTTTGTTCATCCCAGCACTGGACAGTAGAAGCCTTAAGATCAGCCTTAATATTTGGAACGTACTTGAATCGTGGAGTGGAAACACATTATTAGCCAAATTATCTTATGTGTAGGATGATTTTAGGTGTTTGGTTTTCCTGACCGAAGGGTCATGTATTATAATAATGTGATACTTAATTAGTCCCAGTGAGGAAAGTCTCTTTCCTGTGGGGTCAGAGGTCACAGTCAGCTACAGATCAGGGATTTCAGATCTTGCAGAAGGACACTTAAGCAGGGTGGGCGGTTTGCCAGCACAGTGCTGGTTTTTCACATATTGAACTGCTTAACTGGTTTCATGATGTCTAGGGCTGAATGATATGGTAAAAATAAATAGTATTTATATAAATACATACATACATACATATAGCAATTATTTGGCCAGATTGGGCTATGGTTCATGATCCTAGTGGGAATGTTCAATTTTGCATCATAAATTTCATTTTCACTGAAAAAAAAAAAAAAAAAA
>OMKZ01038452.1:1764-12965 GCA_900302535.1 Neoniphon sammara | reverse complement strand
CAGTGAACGCCGTGATGCACTGACCGAACAAATCCCAACAAACACAAACAAACACAGATGTGTGTTTGGTGTGTCATGGCTGTCTGTCCTTGTATGGGAGAGTTTAGACATGTTTTACCAGATTCTACAAATTCAGATCAGTGTTTGCTGTGATAAATATCCCCGTCACTCTCCCTTCCCAGGTCTGCTGTTTATCTGGATTTTCAAAAATCTGCAAACTGCGGAGTGTTTTCTCTTGTCTTAGGGGGTTTGATTGGTGTGCCACGGCCTTGAGGAGCTCTGTGCTGTCATGAACCCCGATCAGGACGCCACGTGGATGGCTGCCTTTTAAAACCTCGGGTGGCAAATTGCGACATTACACTTAACTTTTATTCCCCGCTTCTGCGCTTTGTCCGTCTCCTTGTGCTTTGCTGCCTGTCTTCGTCCACGGCAGACAGACAGGCCCGAGTCTCACACGGGACTGCCTGGTTGAACAAGAGCTAATACAACAGATTAAAGCCGAACTGTGAACAGGAACGTGTTGAACAGAGCCTGCAGGGCGACCGCGGCTCCTGCTAGAGGAAGATGAATGCGAGCTAACCAGTTTACAGCCCCCACAACTGCCGCTTCATGTAGATAAACCGTCGGCAGCGGTTAAAAAGGAAAGCGATTTCGGCGAGCAGAGGGCGCACTGGGGAGCCGTTCAGCTCCAGGTAGACGCCTCTGTTCTTCAGCTGGGTCGTTTCTTTTCATCCACGAGGCTGTGGGAGAGAAAGGAACTGTCCTGAAGGCAGCATCCTTTACAAGTAGTAAGACCATAATTAAAAAGTAAAAGTCCTGCATACAAAATGTGCCTGAAAAGTCAAGGTAGTCACTGTGAAGAACGGTTCCTTTCAGAGTGTTAAATTATTGATACATTCACCTGTAATGCATCAATAATCAATAATAAGGAAAAGGAGAAAAATCTCCATGTTAACAAGTCTCATCTTCAGTGTTCAAATCTTGTTTTTTTCTGCCGGTGGGATAAAATCAGGGAGAGAAATCAGGGGAAGCTGGGGTCCAATCAGGAGCATTTGACCCCAGGTTCCCCTGATTTCTTTCCTCATACTCAATTAAAGGGACAGTACACCAAAACAGGACTAAAGTTCAGGACTGAGATACTTTACAGTGAGTCTGTTTTGTCACATAAATCGCCCTGGCAGATGTTTACTATATACTACAGTACCCATGAGCCTCAGTGACCGTTACTATGGTGACAACGCCACCTAGAGCCAAGAAATGCAGTCAGATATACAGATGCTGAAATGATGCAGCATGTCTGTAGAAAGTTGACTCAAAGCTGCAGAGCTCAGAATTTGAAGCTCTGTCATTGGCTGTTTGTTGAAGCAATGCACTGTGGGGCTCGTAGCCGACGTTTGTACGCAGTCTGGTCCATTTATTTCAATGAAGCTGAAATATTTTACCACAGCTGTTATTTGTTTTGGCTGATTATTCGGCAGGACAGTTTCAGTCAGCTGACTTTGGGGAAACGAACCCCATTTTTATCTCAGGATCCCCGGACGCCCAAAATAACCCCGCCCACTTCACAGCTCTATAGCTTGTCCCGAAATATCCAATCACATGGCTTCATTAGATGTGGATGGCGAAATCTCTTCAGAAGCACAGAAGCAAAATAAATATGGCTCCGTAGAGGGTTTAAACTTATTAACCCACTGAACTATGATTTTCCCTTATAGTTCCCCTAGAAGCCCCGCCCACTGCCACGCTCCCTTTGACCAATCAGAGCGAAAAGTTCATCACTTATTGTTTTTCAGAAGGTTTCCTGCAGAAATCCAAAGATCAGCTGTTAAGTGATAAATCCAAGGACCAACTGATAGTAACAGAGATGATTTGTTATGAACAGTCACTTCATCAAACCCTGCGGACTTGTGGACTTCAGGGGGGAACGCGTCAATGTGGACCGTGAGACTTCAAGTTTGCCATTTGGGACAAGACCATAGGGTGTCTAATTTCTTGTTTTGTGCCTCACAAGGGTTCACCAGCTCAGTCCCATGAGCCCTCAATGCACCCACCAGCGAAGACTGTATTGAAGTGGACTGCACAGTGGTCTGTTACCCATAATTCCTTGAGGTGTCCAATATTATTAGTTGAACATGTCATTCAGTGCGCAGTCCTTTGGTATTTGCTGCCGGCTGTTCAACAAACTTTGTCAAATTTCTCCTAAACCGGGCGGGCTGTTTGTCATTGGGGCATTGGCCCTGGTATGTACCTCAGGTCCGGCCCACTGCTCCCCAACTTTCTACCCCAGGTTGAGAAGCCTTTCTCAGTGTGTGAAGGAGGCTGAAACAGGGACAGCACTTTGCTGACGTCAAAGTGTGGACTCAGAGGAGGAGTTCGTTTGGGACAACACACACTGTCATCCACACTGGAAGTGACATCATATGTTTACAGCATCTGTTCCCACACTGGGAATTGAAGCCGGGCCACCTGGGTGAAAACCAGGAATCCTGACCTCTGGACCATGCAGGACCACAAAGAGCAGTTTGTGTTTTTGCTGATTCACTTGTCCTGCAGCCAGCAGTTTGTAGGTTTCTACGTGTTTTCAGTGCAAAGTCTAAAAGAAAAGCCTGTGAAAAGCCTCTTTAATGAAACTGCATGTGCAGAAGCTCCTTTGAAAACAAGCTGTCATGGTTCAGTTGATCGGTCTTCCTCTCCCTTCACTGGCAGGCTGAATACATTGTTCCTAATATGCGACACCTGTATAAAGTCAGTTTGTGATCTCATGCTGATGATGTCATCAGTTACACGCTATGTCACTGGTGGTCTTGGTACTCACTCTCGTATTTCTGTGATCTGGCCAAAGTGTCTCAGTAGGGTTGAAGCCTGCAGGCGTTCAGAGGTTTTAATCAAATCACAACAGGACACACTTGGTATAAAAAAAGATGATTCCAGTTGTGTCAGTAGTTACAGATGTTTATGACCCGAGAATGACATAAAGAGAACACATTTTATAAATAAATGTGTGAATTAAAAGCCCAATTAGTGATTCAAACATTGACACAATGGGGTCGGCCAAAATCACAAGTAAATAATAAAGATGGAAATTAAAAAGTAAATAATTAGATCACAAATTATTTGTAATCAATAATAGAGGCAACAATAACCTAATATTTAAAACAATTGCCTTGTATTTACATAGAAATGTTTTCTTGTATGTCACAGGAACGTTGAGCCCATATGAACCAGTTCTCAGCCTCAGACCCTCAGGTGGCCCGAGGTTTAAATCTAAAGGCGACTGTGTTTTTGCCATCATTCATAAAACCCATATTTATAGACTTGCCTTTATCTGATGTCATTTTTATTGCTATTTATTGCTTTTATTCTTTTTGTTTTTATTTATTTTTACATTGCTTTCCTGTCTTTTTATAATTATTTATTTATTTATTTATTTTATCTATTTTACCGTCTTTACCTTTCATTATCTCTCTGTCTTCTCTCTACTGTGGTTTGGCATTTTTTTGCCCTCTTGTTTTAACTCTGTCTTAACCTGTGTGTCTGGATTTCTGGGTGGAAACATGCAAAGGAGACTTTGGATGAAGTGAGATTTTTTTTTAATTTTTTTCACAGAGCACACTCAACATTTCCTCATGATTCTCTTACATTAAAAATAATTTAGAAAAAATAATTTACAGTGGAGGCTTTAATGGTTTAACAGTCTGACCATCTTTTCTGATGTCTCAGTGTGTTGAACTGTCTTGTTGGAGGCGTCTGCAGTGTGAAGCAGATCTGTGAGCGTCAGCTTGGATGAAATGAGTCTTATTGGACATGTGATAATTATTAAGAAAATTAATACATGAGTGTGTGAGTGGAATCTTTTCCAGGCTCTGATGATTCTCCCAAGTTCTTGTTACCACCTTTGGTCTGAACAGCAGCTGAAAGACAGTTGGATCATAATTCAATTATAAGTCGTAAGCCATGGAAAAATAAATAAATAAATAATAACCAAAACAACAACAACAAAAAAACTTTTGATGAAATATAAATGACAGAGTCTCAGTTTATGTAACTTACAGATCAGCGGGACATCCTTCAAGCTTACTGTCCCTCTCCCTGTCAGGAAACATTTGTTCGTCAGTACAATGTCATTTATCATGTGGATTTTATCTTACAGGTGAGAACATGTACAAACATCAAAGTAATGATACCTGGTACAAGTTACACACGCCCCCCCTGTGAGCTCACAAAATGAACTCCCTCCAATCTCCACAGCTGGTTTGCGGAGGAAAACAAAAAGAAGCAAAGTTATTTTTTATTTTGTGTTTTCCTTCATTAACTGTCAGTTTGATCAGTTTACTGTAGTTCAGACCGTGTGAGAAAAGAGACGCGTCCTGTGAGCTGCAGACTCACCTGCACAGAGCAGCAGGAGCAGAGCCGTGAAGATCAGCATCACTGCGGTCTGGAGCTTCATGGTTGTGGCTCTGTTCAGGGTTTCTTCTCTTTGTTGAAACGGGCTCAGACAAACAGTCGGCAGCTCTGATCGATGTTGTTCTGCTCCTTCTTATTCTGGGCAGAAAAGCCTCTTGTCACGCGGAGGCGTCGCCCTGCTTTGTGCTTTTGAATTCTGGTTCCTCTTGTTCGGGTCTTGATCTTATCGGAGGTGACTTGACAGTGAGAGCAACAGGAAAAAACAGAGAGGAGAACAGTTTGTTTGTCAGCAGCTGAGACACAAGTTCACTCTTCATGACCCCAGTAAAATGTCTCTATAGTGCTGCTCTTCATACGACAGGTTTCATTTTAGAAACAGCTGAAAGACAGATATGCATTGCTGAGGAGGATACTGCAGGAGGTTCATGGAGGTTTCCACGGTTACAATATCTAAATAATGTGCTGCACCCCTTAACCCTCGCCCCATGCCGGTCTGTCCTGATGTCACTAAGTACTTGAATTTGAGCATGAAAACAGAGA
The DNA here is from genome assembly GCA_900302535.1 of Neoniphon sammara. Lineage (NCBI taxonomy): Eukaryota > Metazoa > Chordata > Actinopteri > Holocentriformes > Holocentridae > Neoniphon > Neoniphon sammara. Next base: position 8,021 of record OMKZ01038452.1, on the reverse strand, counting down.
CGAGGCGCGAAGTCAAACCTGTGGATGAATCTATGAAGCTGTGTTGGTCTTGGTGTGTGTGTGTGTGTGTAGCAGACTCTCCCTCCAGCAGCTCCCTGTGGTCCCTCGTGGTCCAGCAGTCAGGGGAGGAGATGGCACCGAGTCTGCAGCACAGGCCTGATGTGATGTGAGGAGCAGCTGAGCATGCTGGGAAATCTGTCCGAGCCTGACTGAGGCAGGAGCTTTCAGACGGTCACATGAACATTTGCCTGGACACTCGCCCTGCATCCAGGACCGTCCTGCTCTTCATGTCGGAGGCCCAGCAGGTTAGACCGTTCCATAAAACCACAATTCAACACCAAGTCTGTGTGTTGTTATCTGTTGCCCTGTTCTCAAGTCAAAATGCTCACCAGAATTTGAAATTTATCCACTATTGAGGGATTGCAGGCAGCGTGTTCTGTATTGCCAATCAGATGGCGGCGCCGGCAGTCAGAATGTTTTTCCACCTGATCTGATTTACCAAAATAAAAGTTTCATATGCCGCATCGGTTCTCGCATTTTCCTCATCTGTCACTGTAATATCAAACTGTCATAACGTCTCTTTATTTTGTTTACGGTATGGTCTTTTGGTTCATATAATCAGCACATCAGTTTGATATCAGTGTGAGCTGCATATTTTATTTTGGTAAATCGGCAGTTGGAAACAACTCTGATGTTGAGAATTGATGATACTGGCATGAATACTGAAGTGAACGATGGATGACAGAAGACTGATCAGCATCCTGACCTTCGCAATCCTTTTTATATGGATTTAATGAAGAGGGAAAAAGCCTGGGATCAAAGTGCCTCAGCCGGTCTGTGGACAGGAAGTTCAGTTTTGTAACTTGTCTCTGTACTTGATTAAATGTTGATGTAAAGCTGCAGCATTGCTTCATATTGACACTGTGGTGGGTTAGTAGCAGCAGGTGACGCTCGCTACGCAGGACCTCTGACCTCACAGAGCCTGTGTGATGTGACGGGGATCCGGACTACAAATGAACAAATGAAACTCAGAAGACAACGTTTCTGATCCTGCAAGGCCAAAACCTGCATGCCAGATCCTAAACGGCTGCAGACCAAATCCTCCACAGCAGAGCAGACTCACACAGCCACAAAACAGCTGGACTCACCGCTGTGGACTGTGACCTCAGAGCAGGAGGACTGTCAGCAGGTCTACATGCACAGCTGCAGTCGGACTTAAGTCTTCAGCTCCATCAGGCCAAAGATCAGATTTAATTGGACAATGTCGTCTCAGTTTACATGACTCAGTCAAAGAAACCATTTACTGACAGAAGCAGCCTGTGTCAGCGTCTGACCAAGACGTTTTTTCGGTTGATAAGTAGACGAAGAAGACTTTCATCTCGTTGACCTTTCGCATCACTGCAGAACTTAAGCAGAGACAGTTGACAATCGGTAGCCAGCTAGCTAGCTACAAAATTGGAGAACTTACCATGTCATACATCCTCTATGATTTAGTTTCGGTACATTTGAAATGTACACAGTTTGATTCTGCAACGTTCCAGCTCTGCTTTGCTCTTTTAGCCTCAGCGTTCATCATGTTGCTGCCTGCATTCAACTTCTGGGTCAAATACCTGAGGAGCACCGAGGCCGACTGTTGGATCGTTTCCCAGCCGCATTATCTAGGTCTGTTTGTCCAACTCCAAAAAAACTGACTTGGTACGACTAAATTGTTTACATGACATTTGAAAAGTCGATTCATTGTCTTAGTCCGAACTTTTAAAACGCATGTAAACCCACTGAGTGTTTTTGACCTCACCTGTCCTGCAGAACGCTGGTCTAGATCTCCCCTCATTAAGTCCTACAGGGCCAATTAGACCAAAATTAAACAGAACAACATTATCATTTTTATGTAGATGATACAAAAGCATGGCTGAGGAAGAGCTTAGGAATAATTCTTTAGGATTATTATTTTACTTAAGAATTACTGTTGTGGTCATTTCTTGACCTTAAGTCTCCTTTCACAACAGACGTTTCACAACGCCTGTTGTGAAACGTGAACGTCTTAGATAACATGAGATCTTCTGCATCGATAGACAAGTGAACTCAGCAGCTTTTGCAGGGCAGAGTTCAGAGGACGAGGCAGAGTGCAGCTGAGCTCCTGACCTCTCTGGAAAAAGAGGAACTTGACAGATGTGGAAAAAGGCCTGTGTGAGAGTTCAGACAGGCAGGAGCTACTCATCTGTTTGGTTTATCTTCAATTAAATTCATCAACCAGACTCAGAATCCATTACATGCGGGTTTTACTTTTCTTTTCTTTGTAAGGTTTGGTGATTAGGCTTTGATTGTATTGATTGTGATTGGTCATTGTGTTGTGCATTATTCTTCACCACAAAAGACACTTTGAGTCTCACACTGATTAATATCATCATTAAGCCTTCAGCCTTCTGTACAAATTTAGACTCTTAAAGGAACACGCCAAAGTTTTGGGTAAAATCCCCTTTTTCTGACTCACCCAGACTGAGACAAGATGTTCGATACCATTTTCACCTCTGTACGTCCACTGGTTCGGTTCCTATGGGTAGCATTTCATGTTAGCTTAGCATAAAGACTTGAAGTCTACAGGAGTCATTAGCCTAGCTCCGTCAAAGAGAAAAATTAAACCTTACAGCAGCTCTGAAGCTGTCTTATTTACACAGTCTATTATCTAACTTCTCAAAAAATTACCGTCATTTATTTGACATACCCTGTCACGACGTCATTTAATTCCAAGTCGTGTATTTCAAATGCATGTGATAGACAGATAAATAGATAGATAGACAGATAGACAGATAAACAGATAGACAGATAGACAGATAGATAGACAGATAGATAGATAAACAGATAGACAGATAGACAGATAGACAGATAGACAGACAGATAGATAGATAGATGTTGGTGATTGCAGAGCTGACTCTCATTTTCCTCGCAGCACTTCAGCACATGAAGTCATTTGGTGTGACTCAGTGATAACAGCCCCTGTTTCCTTCTATTTAATTAAATTCAATTTAATTGAATTTAATTCGGCAGCAGTAAAGCATGTAGAGCTTTCCAGAATCAGAGACCTGGCTAATTTTCTCATTTAGGCCTTAATGTTTTCTGCTCTTTTCTGTGGTGGTAATGACAAGCTGCCATCAGATCTGCTCTTCTCCTGTAAAACAGTTTGCATTCGACGACGTGGAAGACGGCGATTATTTCCCTCTCCGCCGTGTTTTCATAACAGCGATTCAAATCCCACAGGAGGATTTAAACCTTTAACTCTTTCACACTGGATTGGTTTAATTAAGATTTGAGAGAGGGGGATGAATAAGAGAAGAGGGAGTTTGACTGTGTGTGTGTGTGTGTGTGTGTGTGTGTGTGTGTGTGTGTGTGTGTTTGGCATGCACTGTTGCAGTTGGCAGGTTTTCTGTTTCCTATAGAGAGCCATGGGGGAGTTTAATTTTCAGGCTGCCAGTAATTTAATATTCAATATATTTCAACAGAATTATATTGTGATCTTATAATTTGGACTTCTCATGATGCACAAATTCTTTCATGCAATTAGCAGTTATAGGCAATTAAAATTTCTCATATCTGAAACAAATTAGGTACTATAAATTTTTGGAAAATTGGATTTTTCCATGCTTGATATCACTGTGCAGCTCAGTGTGATGATTATCCTGATTATCCTGATTTTGCATATTCATTATTTATCAATAACATTTTTTTAACTTTTCCATTTAAGTATTAACGTGGTTCAATGCAATATCTTATTTTTAATAAACTAGCTTACGCTGAATCATTTAATAATCATCTGCATTACATTAAGCTGTGTTGTTTGCTTTGACAAACCAGCGTCCAAGTTTCTGTGTCTGACCTCTGACCTGCACATTTAAAAAAATACAAAACTGAACTCACAGCAGGAACCTGACTGAGCTGTTTGCAGGCTAATCATATCATCATGCCTCGGTTATGTTGATTTTCACTTTTGTACAATAATAATAAAAATGAAAGGATTCATGTGATGAAGACTGTTGGCGGGCAGCTGACGAATCAAAAATTTACTTTTTTCTTCCCTGAGTGTTTTCTAGCTGCAGTACAGTACAGCTGCATATTTTTATTTATTACAGCAATAAATTAACTTAATCAGGCTTTATTCAGGTATTAGTCATATAAAAATATAAACAACCAACTTTGTATTGCACAGCCTTTCAGGTACAGCAAGAAGTAAAAATGAATTAGGCATAAATATGATATTTGTTATTGAAGTAAGTGCATCAAAGGTATTTAGCCTGAGATTAAAAAAATGTAGCGTCCAGGGACGAAACAAGCTCCACCCAGAATCCTCGGGAGCCTCGGACCTCACGAGAACTCGCCCGCCTACTCTGCTAGTCTTCAAGAGTGGGAAAGTCTTGACATTTGGATCCAGCCTTTGGTCTCCAGCTGTATGTATGTTTCTTCACATCTACATCTTCTCTCTGTGGTCCCACATGGTCCAGTGGTCAGGATTCCTGGTTTTCACCCAGGCAGCCTGGGTTCAGTTCCTGGTTTGGGAAAAAGACACTGCTGATTTGACACAAGTTCAAATTCTCTCTATAGATGCTGTCAGTGTCTCTCTTCTGTTTCAGCGAGGTGCCGTGCTGCGGCTCAGGGAGATGAGACTAGATTCTTGTTTGTAAATTTAAAATATATTTCCGGTCAGAACAGACCACTCTCTGGATTTCTAGGTGGGAACATGCAAACTAAGGCAACATATCTGCAGTAGGGATGGGTATCGATAACCGGTTCCTGTTAAGAATCGATTAGAAATGGTTCGATCCATCAGCATCATTAGCCTTTATGCTTAATGATTCCCTTATCAATTCTTTACATTACACCGGTGCGGCCGGACCTTACGTCGACGTCACGTGACGTGCCACATGTCAATCACGCTCGTCAGTCAGCAGCAGAATTTCCAAGACTTATTTATGTGCGTCCAGAGATCCAGTGACCAATTTCATATTTATGTACTTTTAAACTCAATAAAATGTTGTTGCTGACACAGAAAACCTGTAAAGTCTACGTTTTGTACACCAAAAATTCACAAGAGGAATTGATAAGGGAATCAATAAAGAATTGGATCGATAAGCGGAATCGATAATGGTATTGGTATCAATAAAATCTTATCAATACCCATCCCTAATCTGCAGATTTATTAGGCGGATTAGCATGACATTTGGAGAGCACTTTCATGTTCCTCAGAGGATGAACTCCATCAGCTTTGGTGGCCTCGTGACTTGCCTGTAGCTCCACCCTCAGACCCCCATGTGATCTGATTGGCCGCCCCGTGCAGCAGTTTGGATTTGATGTAGTTTCTGGTTAGCTAGCTTAATGGAGTTTTAAACCCCCAAACATCAAACCCAGCTCCTCTGTGAACACTTGTCGCTCTGCTCCAGTTTAGCTCTTGACTTTCTCTTGACGTTCAACTCAACCTCCAACCCGGACGACCACGCAGGGCGACTGCTGCTGCCCTCTGATACGACTCACAGAATATGACCCACAAAAACGCTCACCATTTGGTTACATTTAGGCTCCAAAACCACTTGGTTGAGTTCAGGAAAAGGACAGGTTTGAGGTTAGGTTAAGTAAAGGTTGCAGTAAGGACCTTCGTCGTCATGGTGACAATAATCAACATCCAGAAACAAACACGAACATGAAACCTTAACACATCGACACCAGTTTCGCTTCACTCAAAATATGTAACTACATTTCAATATCATGTTTCTTTTACCAGTGCTTAGACAGACAAGCAAAGTGCTAAAGAAACAAAAAAGAGAAAAGTCCTTTTGATCGTCAATTTTGAGAGTGTATCTTTTAGTGTTCCTGATCTCCTAGTGAGGTATTTATCCAGTTTCTCTCTGAAATTTATCACCTACTGTAGTCAGAAGTACGTAACTTTAAGAGTATTTTTTTAAAAATGCAAAATTAAAATGAGACTATGATTTCACTAACCAGTACGTGCATTTATTTCTCCAGTAAAACGAAATCAGAAACCAAAGTCAGAGGATGAAAAGATCAATCAAGACCCACTGCTCACTCTTTTGTTTGTTTGTTTGTTTGTTTTAGGAGAGAAAATCCATTTTTATTACAAAGGAAAATTTCTTCATTCATTTGGTCAGTTTTGTTGGTTTTGTCTGTTGGTTAAACTACTTTGCATTTAAGTGTGATACCCACATAGAGTTTGTTAATTTATTTTGGAAAGGTATTATTTATTTATTTATTTC
>OMKZ01038439.1:46097-85689 GCA_900302535.1 Neoniphon sammara | reverse complement strand
CTCTTTCTGCACAGTGTTCAAAACGTATTCATTTGTCATTTGATTTAGTGTGTGAGAGACAAACAGAGAGAGGGGGAGAGAGACAACACACATCAAAGTGCAAAGAGAATTCTAGAAATCTGTGCAGCTTGTTGACTAATATAAGATTTTCATTACTAGTAATCACTTCAACAAACATCTACAATATGTTGATCCTACATGCATTAACCTCATGCTTTTAAATTGAAATGACTTGGGGGAATAATGACCATGACACTGTCAACAATGCAGCTATTTTAGCATTATAACCCTGTAAGCTGTGCTTGTTCAAACAGTGAATGTAAGAGGGGAGATGCATCACGGTTTTGATTCACTAGGGAGAAGTATGAGTGGAAAATTTAACTAGGATGAATGCAGAACATACAGTATCACATTCATGCCAGTTTTGTGCATCTGGGACACAGTTATTGACCTTACAGGATATTACATAAAGAATCTGCCATACATATTGCACACAGTAGGTTTATGAATAACACATTAAGTTACTTGGGACACATAATGTAATGAAAGTAGTTAAAATAAATTGAAAAATTAAGACAAATAAGTTTTCCACCAAGATTTGAACTTGGACATATTCCCTCTGGTTGCTTTCCTCCAAATCTTTTCTATTATACCTCTAGTCGCTTTGTTCAGACAGCTTGTACGACTTATTTGTTAGCAAGATTAATAATATATTATATTCACTTTAAATATTCACAAAGGTGACACCTTAACAGTTTCAAAAAATCCAGCAATCAAGCCATAATAATAAATAATTTTCTTTTTTCGAAAAACTTGACTTTTTTTTAAGCATTTTCTAACTTTCAGGATCTTTGTCATTATGTGACCGATTACAAAATGTTTAAAGACATTTGGTCAAGATTTTATGAATGATTTAATTTTAGCTGTAGGTCACTTTCTTTGAATTTCAGAATTCTTTTTAGTGACAAATTTATGATGAAACTACTAAGCCCTGTAGAAAAATTTGGATGTTGCAGCATCAAATAGTTGTGGTTTAAAGTAAATAACAATAAAATGCAATTAAGAATGGATAAAGAACAGATAAATTAACCATTTGATGCAAAACAGGGCTCAAAGGGACCTGATCTTATGCTTGTTTAATAGTAATACATTATTATTCTATACAGGAGTTCCTTAGGAAACTTTTTTGTACCACTAGCGTTTCATTTATGTGTTGTTTTTACGATAAAAATAAAAATTTTACTTTATGAGGACATTTGCATTACCTGCCCAAGGATTGTCATTGCATGACATTGTCCAGCCTCCATCCTCCCTGTCCATCTTCATTGTGATTGTAAAATTAAGCAGAAATGCCTTGAGACAAAGAATTAAAACAGCAGGCCGCCTCCTTTTTTGTGCCATAAAGCAATACAGCAGATTTCCCCTTCAAACTGACCCAGTGACACAACATGCAAAATGCACTGTAGTGGCTGCTGGTCTTCTTAATGATCTAATTTATTCTAGAATTCATACTAATATCTCAGAATTAACAATTCACATGCTACATGTAGTTTTGTAGCGTTGTTTGAAATTTACTTTGTGGTGGGGGTGGTTCATGTTATTTTATTGGATGGATAAAATACAGACATAGCTTGAAATACACTATATACACAAGTGTGGAAAACAAGGCAAGTGAAACCATCATCTACAACAGAGGACTGGCAGTCTCTAGTGTCCTGCGTTTTAAATTGTGTGACACTGTGTAAGATTTGATATGATGGATTGCTTTACAGTGGAAAAGAAGAAGTGGGCTCTTTTTCCTCCCCTTTTAAGGCATTCATGCTTTGTTGGATAATCACAATGAAAAGAGAAGAACAGGAAAGAAAGTGGGCGATGACACACAACACAGGTCCAGGGCCAAGAGTCAAACCAGGACATTTTGTGTACAACACTCTTTTGCAGTAAGGAGCCATGAAGTTTGTGGGAAATGTGGTCTTAATTTCAAGAAACAGTAGCACTAACAATAACATTGTTGCGATATAGAGGCTAGAGGCTTGACTAGAGCTGCAATGATGCATTGTCAACAATTATGTCAGTTTTGGATATACATTGTTCAGCGTGCTATGCGTTGATGCGTCACATTTTGTACATTGCTATATGAATCAAGCCATGCAGGGAAAGGTTTGTCACAAAAAACTCAACTTCAGCCATCTTGGTTTGGTATTTTTTCTTATCAGAAGCCTAATAATACAGTGGTCTCTTAACTCTGTAGAAGTGAAATTGCATATCACACAAAAGCATCAGTGTATCTATCCAATTTCCATTCCTTATGCTCCTATTTCGAGGCAGCAGCGTAAGTAGTTTTGGTATACCCAGCCAGAAAACGACTGGACGACTGGATGAGCCACTTGGCCGCTGTGTTGCAGAAATGCACAAATGTGTTCAAATAAATAACAGACTGTTAGATGCTCCAGAGTTTACCCTAGAATTTTTTCGTACAGAAGTGGTATCGTCTGGGGGAGCGTATTTTCAGCAGCGGTGTCGCTACTGAATGACTTTAGAAATACTGTAATATAGGAGCACTATACACAGGTGCCAGTGTGTGTGTGCTTCTCTCACTGCGTCCCAATCCCATCCCAAACTCCACATTAACCACTGTATTATCTGTTAGATTACTCAACTAATTGTAACAGTAATTGATAGGGATGCACAGTATGGATTTTTTTCAGCCGCTATGACAACCAATGATTACCTGCTTCACATGGCCAATACTGATAAGATAGCCAATAATAATTTCACATTTTTGTAGTTTAGAAAGACCTGTAGTAACCTGTAGTTTATGTACACCTGAGGGTAAGAAAGCCTAAGATGTAGTGAGCAAAGATGATTTATTCAATATTCCATAGCTCAGACCTAACCAAATCTGACACCACTATTGTTAACTCAACAAAAAGAAGGAACCGCTCTGATCAAGTGTTCATTTATTACATCAAAAAACTTCACAAACATACTTGTATGGCTTTTATAGAACATTTTGCCTAAGACTTCAAATTAAATGTTTCGACACAATCTGTCAAATCAGACATGTCAATGTATTAAGCACAAGTAACTGAAACAAAAAGTACATCCTTCAGTACAAACATGATGGCTTTTATAGAACTGAAAGCCTGTGGCAGCTTAGTCTGCAGAAATTATAGACAATATTTATCAGCTATAATTTCATTATTGGAGTAATACATAATAATATAAAATTCCCATTATCTGATGATGATTTATCAGCCCTGATATATATCGTGCATCCCTAATAATTGATAAAAAAAAAAAAAAGGCATTTCTTGCAGCAGTAAATTTGACAGTATGCTTTAAATTCTACATATACTGTAGCATATTTTTCTATAGATTATTACCTGTCTAAATTAGCTGCCAGGGCTTCTCTCCACTGTCCAGTAACATTACAAGACAGAAACTGGCAGATTGAAACCCTCCAATTAAAACAATGCAATCATGATTCCTCATGTCAGCTGTGTGATATTCACCAGTGTAGTGAAATCTTTGCTTTCTCTTACCTCCTCCTGACATTGAGCCACTGATAAATCAGTTTGGGTATTACTATTTTTCACATTAAAGCTATGCATGGTTCATTCCCAAATGACCACAAGAGATAACTGTTTGAAAATTTGAACTTCAGTACCAAGAAATCATGCCATATGACATCAGTAAACCCAGCACCCTCATATTTACCACCCTGGTCTGTGATCCTTTATACTGAGGAATACCACTGAGACTAGAGAGTAAAAGACTGAATGTTGGCGAGTGCAGCTTTCTCTGTTTGGAGCGCTCACATACTGCTTTTGTGGAGACGGTTTGTATTTCACTCTTAAGTTATAATTTGTCACTCCCTATGAGGGGAGAAGATTCTCACCAACATTCATGGCACCAGAATTTCAGAAAATGCAGGTTTCAGTTAGTAGCTATGGGATGCTCTTCTCTTTCCTTTTTGATTCAGGCTGAAAAGATGAGTGCATTTATGCATTTAATATCTTGTCTGCTGCAGATTTCAAACTAAAAAAATGTTTTATTTTTTTATGAGCCAGGCACAGAACATCAAGAATGCTTTCCGGCAGTAATAATTGTTACAGTGGCTATAAAATTGGGTAAATCATCCACACCTTTACAAGTGTGTTTGACCCCATTATTAACAATTATGCACCATTAATATAGACAAACATAGTCATTCCACACTTGCAAGGTAGAGCATTGACCCCAGTGTAGCCTAAATGTTATTTAGCACTGTAATCACCAATTCCTAACCATTTGCTAAATATTCTATTATTGACATAGCTGACATTATGACAGGGTGGCAAAAATACAGCAATGATTTTAAAATTTGGGTTACCAGTGAAAAAATACAGAGAGCCTGTAGTTGTTTCCCCACTGCTGGTTTTCCTGTTTAAGCCTCCTCTCCATGCACATCAACAGATTTGACAGAGCCACTAACTTACAAAATATGACTCTTGTTATTTAAACACCAGAGACATGGAACTTTGGCACAGTTTGGTACACTTTCCAAAAAATCCGTTTGCAATGTCTAAAATGTGTGTGTTTGCAAAACTGCATGCTCAGAATCCACAAAATATACGTCTTGCAATTCTGCAGTGGAAGCCCGACTTGTCTGCATATAAAGTAAGAGCAAATAAGGGGGAATGTGACCCCTAGCCAGCTTTTTCAGATACACTATAATGAATAAAGTAAATACTTTGTGACTCTGTGCCTCCTCATTATTTTATTTCAGGGATGCCAACCGTCCAGATTCCTCTTGCATTTCTAAGATGATTAATTACATTATGTTCAATTGAAATGCTCTGATAGAAACCTAGATGACAATTTGCTACTCCTTTAAAACTGTACATCCACACCTATTTTACAGCTGAAACCTTTGCTGGCACTTTTCCAGGGTAGTTTTAAATGGTCTCAGAAGAAAAAACTGGAAGGGCTGTTACGAGTGCTTGATCTGGGTTGTGTTTTTCATCTTCAGTGTTCCACTATTCATGCTGATTTCAGACATAATGATCTTAAAAGGATCCAGATGAAAGACCACAGCCTGACAAAAGTAATAATTGTGACACCTGCCAAGAGCATCCAGTGCTTGTCATACATCCATTTCCCTTTTCAAAACGAACATTTTGTTCCACTGCTGCATAGGTAATGTGATCTGCATATTAGAATACAAGTAGAGGCTCGTTTATCCAAATGTCTAGTTTCTGAACCCACCAGCTGAGCATATGAACATCTGGATTATTTTTTTGGCACATTTGTGTTAGAATTTGTTAGAATTTGTTACAATTTCCTTGCTGGTCCATTCAAGTCAAAACATTTAATGTGAATAAGCAGGGTGTTTCAGAATGTGCATGCAATGGACTTTAGTTTGTCATTTCCGTATTGTGAGCATTTCATAGTCCTGAACAAGCTCTTGGTTAAGATAAATGTGGTTCTACAGTAGTGCTTCAATTTCCAATGAACCTGGATCTCTCAATTTGCCACTTGCTCAAATAGTCAATAAGAAAGGCTCTCAAAGGCAGTTTTTAAATAGAAAAAATTAATCCCGGTACTCATCATCCACTAAGCGTAGACATTTTTTCCACTTCAGTTGTGCCGAACCAGGTAACTTCTCAGCCTGATTTAATTCATTCATTCTTTAAATGTACTTTGCGTCCTCTCATTGGAGTCGCTACAGAGTTGGTGTGGTTTGTGAGGGGGGACAAAGTGCTTAGTGCTCAGTGACAGGTTTGATTCAGAACATTGATGAAAGGTGCACTATGCAAAATGCGGCCTTGACTCAGTTAAAGGAATACTCCAAGATTTTGGGCAAAATTCCGACTTACCAGGAGTGAGACAAGATTTTTGATTCCATTTTCATCTCTGTATGTCCACTTGTTCGGTTCGGATGGTTAACATTTCATGTTAGCTTAGCATAAAGACTTCTACAGCAGTCATTAGCCTAGCTCTGTCAAAGCGAATAAATAAACCTTACAGCAACTCTATAGCTGTCTTATTTACACAGTTTATTGTGTGTATAACACGGTAATAAAATACACATCTTGGAATGTTTTTTTAGAAGTTAGATGGTAGGAACTATAACCATCTATAGTTCCTACTATCTAACTTCTCCTAAAACAACTTGTTTTTAATAAAAAATTCCAAGATGTGTATTTCAAATACTCACGATACACTGTGTAAATGAGACAGCTTCAGAGTTGCCTTAAGGTTTATTTTTTCATGTTGAAAGAGCTAGGCTAATGACTCCTGTAGACTTCAAGTCTTTATGCTAAGCTAATGTAAAATGCTACTCACTCTGGGTAAGTCGGAAAAAGGGTATTCCTTGAGGGCCATTTAGACACAAATGACATGAAAACATGACATAGTTAATCAGTAAGTCAAGCCAGTGATGAGAACCACGTGGACTCAACCTTCAAATTTCGTGCTTAGTACATGTTTGCTGTACCTTTAAAATGCACTTATTTGTTGATCAGAAATATTCTAAATGTATAATAAAGCGGTCCAGTTTAAGTGGGTTTTGAGTACAAATCTGTTTTAAAGGTCCTTGTGAGATGATTATTCTATAAATATCACTTGGCCAAGTTGGGACGCCCTTGTCGGAAACTTTCAATGTTCCTATAGCACGACAGAAAAGTTTTATAATCCAGCGTTACTTTAAATTCCCTGACTTAAAAAACGCTTTACCAGCAAATGCTTTATACCAATATCTTTGATGCTCCTTGGAATGAAATATCAAATGTCAAGTGAGGTGTTATGTAATATCTACCACAGGTTTGATGTTATGTCCTTTGTTTGATTCTTCTCCTACTGCGAGCCTTGATCACTGATCAGCTTTGTTTTATACCAGGCTGCAGTCACAGACTCAAAGAACTACCATACATGTTCAACCCCTGGCACATATCTTTGTTTCAGAATCCATAATATATTCAGACTGCTTTATAAAAATGTAACTATATTCACTTTCAGTATTTTATATTGATTTCAACTGAGGGATTGGTGAGAGAACCAGTCAATCTTACTTTATCAAGTTTTTGTAAACTTTTCAAAACAACTGTTCATCAACACTTTGAGTCACATTTGCGACTTTTTGGATCTGCCCGAAACAACCACAGTCTCTTTGTTATTGAGCAGCTCCACTGAAGTAGTTTGGGATTAAATGCTTTGCTCAAGGGCACATCAGCTATAGTTGTTGAGATCAGAGAGTTTTATTTATTAATTTCTCCCACTCAGTTTTTCCCAGGCTGTTTGGGGACTTGAATCAGTGAACTTCAAGCGACAAATTTCCTATAAAATAACTGCTTGAACTTTTGAAATTTTGAATGTTAATTCACTAGCCAGAAGTCATACAGTGTGAACTCAGTAATCTGCATATTCCTATAACCTTAAGGCCCCAGTACACTTGGTAAGAAGTTGAACTTTTGGGGCAAAAAGACGTCCTGTAAGGCACTGTGACGTCAGGAGAAACGCTTATTTGAGTTCTTTCTCTGGAATTTTTATATATTGTAATGCACACATGACCATCTGTCAAGAATACAGGTATTAAATACTTTACTAGTTTGATTTAGTTTCACCAACTGTCCTGAAATCGTCCCGTAATTATAAAGCAGGCTAAAACTGCGTTCGTTATTCAACTCATACTGGACTTTTTTTTTCTTTGTCTTTGAGAATCATTTCCAGTGAGTGTGTATGGGAAAGAGTTGCCTATAGATGTGGGGTAGAACTTTTAACTTTTACTATATGAGACCGAAATAAACCCGGTCTCTCTCCCGTCTCAGTGTCTTGGTTCCGCTGCCCCGAACCAAATATGTATCTCTCTCTCCACCCAAAAGACTCAGAGAACTCATTGACAACATTGGCAGCGGTGTTTTCTGACACGTTGGCTGATGCTTCTTTCATCGTTTGTTCCTATGCCTTTAATGTCAACTTTTTCATGTGCAGTGCAGATACAAGTGGCGAAGATGATCAACTATTGTCCGCGCTCCATAACAAACTCACTATTGTTTAGGACACACCTTTGTATTTCACCCATAGGTTTCGATTCAACGTTTCCCTTGTTTGGAGAAGATTTCCCCTCAGTGACCGTACCAGAGGCCACAACCGTTTGCATCTGCAGCGTTCTGATTAGAAGGGATGAAACTCTCTGTTGCTGCTTCAATTTAGGATTTAGGGTGTTAAGACGGGTGTATTTTTACACAAAAAATATTACCTAGTGCAGATTTAAGACTACATCCACCACCCTGTTTGCAGTGTTATGTGAACTTTTATCACCTACTGTAATAGACCTTCATCAGTGGGGTCAGTGAACATTCCATATGGCCAAGACATACCATCAATGGTTTCAAACATATTGGAGCACATTTCATTACAGTTTTCCTTTCACAAACTGACTGATTTTAGAGGGTATGGTTTATTTACACTTAACAAAATGTGTGGTGTTTCAAACTGAAGCCCTACCAGCTGACAGACTTTTGTTCAGCCTACCTGGCATCGCAGAATGGCAACTTGGGAAGGCTTCAGTAACACTGCATGGACACCAGCCTTTGATAACAATTCCTCCAGATATTTTGGGGACCTGCTTTAATCTCTCTGCTCCTCAAGTATATGCCCTGACCCAGATTTTGAAAATCACTGTCCAGTGCCATGTTTTAGCTTTCAAAAAAGAAGCCTTAAGATGAAAAACCATATTTCTGTTTGAAATCTTCAGATGTTCTCAATATATAAGGACTGAGGGTCGAGTGTAAGAAGCATCCATAGCATATAGCATTCACACTTTTATATAGATGGACCATAGTATCTTGTTTAATGGATTTTAAACTAAGTTCAGAATGAATTTAATATTCTTTTGGTGAAACATTCCAGGATTTTCTAGCACAGTGGAATCACATTCATATAATTGTGGTAATTTGAAGACAAATTGAAAATGAAGAAATGGAATAATTTATTTAAAACTGCACTGGGCAATTTCAGAAGCTATTAGCAATACTGAAACTAATGTGAGCTCTGTGGGGACCTTTTGAGATGTAGCAATATAAACCAATACCAATTCGCACGGATCCATCATGGTGCTGTTTTCAGCCTTTCTCCATCCTCTCCAATGTTGCACCGCAAGCTCCCCCTGCTCCGTCTTCTGTTTAAAAGAAGCGCACTCTGCCCTCCCATTCCTGAAAATTCACAATGGCAGAATTCGTGAAGCAAGTGAGGCAACAACCGAAGTGATGGTACTGAGCTCAAAAGGCTTAGCTATCAGCCTGCAGGCACAGAGCTTAGCAAAGTTTGCCCTTACACTTGCCTCTGTACGGCCATGAGGTTAAACTCCAGCTCAGCCCACTATGGCCCTTTTGTGACCTTGGAATTTTAAAGAAATAGTTCACCCAAAAAAGAAAATTTTTGCCATTTTCTACTCACCATCATGCCATTTGAAACTGGTAAAGTTTGTACATCAATTTAACATACAATTGGTGTAGCTGATGGCAGCCTTCTCCAAAACAACTGGAGGGAATGGAGACTGTTTCAGTTCCAAAAATATCATAAATTTACAAGCACAATCCATGTGTTTAGTTTATCAGTGGCCTTTTGCATGTATTGTAATTGATATTTTAATTCATTTATTAGCTAAAAGTTGTTGTATATGTGTGGCACATAAAAAAATAAACAAAGACTGAGGTGTCATATCGAGGCATGTTGGGTGTCAATATGATTTTCCTGTTAGCGTTTAACTTTATTGCTATATCCTTAATTACAATATTTCTTATACAGTTTGAAGATATACTTACTAGCAGTTTGCACAGTGCAGAACAAGTGTGGAAAATCTAGGAGATGATTTTGGAACACAGTTTTCACCCATTGTGTAACTCTTATGAGTAGTTAATGACAAAAATTAGTTAATGGCTAAAATTCCTTTAATGGTTTGGGTCAAATTTTGGCCAAAAATATATGATAGGCTCTTTGTAGGTCTACAAAGTGGTGTTACAAGTGTTTTAAAATTTTGAAGATTTTTGAAAATGTTTAAAAATTTACTATTTAAAATCCCTTAGACCTAACTGACAAAAAATGTGGAATAAGCATGAAATTTGAGGGTTGAGTCCACATGGTTCTCATCAATGGACCAACAATGAGGACCCTTTAGACTCAGCTGACAAAAGACGCAGAATGAGCTCAAAATTTGATGGTTGAGTCTACTTGGTTAACCTTGTCTTTCAGTCTCACTGATGAATTGCATGCTTATTCCTTTGCAGCTCTTAACACTCCTTAACAGTCTTAACACTCCTTACTTCAGTCAATCCTTAATTGTGCATAGTGCCCCTTTAAGCTGACAAAAAATTCCAGTTAAAAAGCTCCAATTCTGTGTGGATGGAGGCTCCAAGTCGAAATATTGAAAGAATATTCAAGAAGCAGCATGTCTCTAAGTCCTTAAATATTTACTAAATCCCTTGTCTCCAACTACATTCTGTTGAATGTTCTCTCTCTCTGCATGATAACTAGAGATCACTTTTTTGAGGTGAGAGAGTAATTTTTTTTTATTACTGAGAGTGAGAAACCTGAGATGGAGGCAGAATAGGGGAGACACAGGAGAGCGTGTTCTGGTTGGATTAGATCACAACCTACCAGACATACATGTGCTTGAGAGGTAGGGATTTTAAAGGAATATTCCAACATTGGGCAAAATATGCTTTTTCTGACTTAGCCAGACTGAGACAAGATGTTCAATACCATTTTCACCTCTGTACGTCCAGCGGTTTGGTTCCTATGGGTAGCATTTCGTGTTAGCTTTGCATAAAGACTTGAAGTCTACAGGAGTCATTAGCCTAGCTTCATCAAAGTGAAAGATGTGTATTTCATTACCATGTAACACACATGATATATTGTGTAAATAAGACAGCATCGGGATTGTTGTAAGGTTTATTTTTTCACTTTGGCGGCACTAGGCTAATGACTCCTATAGACTTCAAGTCTTTATGCTAAGCTAACATGAAACGCTAACCATCAGAACCGAACAAGTGGACATACAGAGGTGAAAATGGTATTGAACATCTTGTCTCACTCTGGGTAAGTTGGAAAAAAGGGTACTTGGCTCAAAATGTTGGAATATTCCTTCAAAAATGACCTGTGGCATGGTTTTCCTGCTCTTGACTGATATTACACAATGGTGATTCTACCTAGATTGTGGAACCTTCTACATTTTTTGTTCAAAACACAAACCCGTGTCTGATCTTTCCTGGGGAAAAATCCTCTGGTTCACAGGAAGTGATGTGTTTTGCATTTCTGGCAGCAGCAGCAGTGGTTTGTTTGGAATAAGTACAAGAAGGATTTGGTAGTTGATGAGCAGCCACCACGGCTCCACTGACAGAGACAAGAGCGCCACCTACTCAGCATGAACTCCCACCAACCGAAAATCCAAGGAGAAAGAGGTTACAGTGCTGGACACACTGTTAGATTGACAGGTGATCTCTGGGAAGTGCAGTGCAGGAACACTACAGCAATGAGGGCTTAGCACCCAAGATAGAGTCAAGAAAGAAGAGAAAAAGGATTGTTGCATATGAACACACCATGCAACAAAATGCAAGATGTATTTGATAGCAATCTAGTTTGGATGGTTTTTAATTAACATTTGGCATAGTTTGTGTGTGTGTGTGTGTGTGTGTGTGTGTCGGGGTGAGTATTTATGGTATGTGAATTTTCAAGACAAATTAATTATCATGTTTCCAATCTTCATGATAAATACCCCTATGTTGTGAATTAATGAGGCTTCTTCAAATAATTAATCAAGTAAAATGGCCTGAAAAGAGAAAATTAAACTCATCAGCTGGAGTCATGGTCATTCTGCATGTTTACACCTACAACAAGCATTGTACAGTGTGCAGGCATTGTGTTGTCTTTGAGGGTGCCTGGCTCAAAAGGTTGCGAATGCTATAAATATCTCTGGGTACCTTTCAGCTAAATGCCAAAAATTTAATTGTAATGAAACATTCCCTGTGTTTCACTTGCACTAACAAAGAAAAATCTGCCCCTCTTGTGAAGAGAGGGCAAAATCCCAAGATGTATAGTGTTGCTATATTTGTTTAGGTCATTATCTAGGACTCTTCATCTGTGATCATTCATTTCCACTTTCTTTTTCTCATCTTTGTGTTATAGAAACACGGAAGAAGCATCATGGAAAAGCTTGGAAAAGTGTATGAAAAAGATATGAAGATAGATTCATTTTGGAAGTCTTGGAGTGGATGTTCTTGAAGCGTTTACTAAAAATGAATCCACTCAGCAGCATAGTAGGAGGCATTTGATATTGCTCCAGCCAGAAGGGAAACCTAATGAGAAACTGCTATCAGATCTATATATACAGTATTGGGCAGTTCCTTCACTCACTTTGGTTCAGCTGTTTCCTTTCTTTCCACTTGCTGCTTGGTTTTAAAGGTCCGCCTCACGCAACATGTCAGACACCGCTGGTCAGATTTTGGGGAGATGATGCACGTCACTTTTGCACTGCAGCATTTTCAAAAATACACTGATTTGCCCAAGGCGCTCTGTTTGTTTGACCGTGTGTCACATGTAATATCTCAGACATCACACTTTTGCACTGTGATGAAACTTCAGGGAATGGCGCATCCCACCACAGTATTCTGGCATTTTCAGAATCACAGTGATTGGCCCAAGGGGCGCTGCTGCAATTACAGATGAAAACAAGGTGACATATGAATAGCCCATGGGGGGAACGGCATCAGTTGTAAGGGATGACACATTCACCATTGCCTTGTTTCCACACGCAGCTAATTTTGTTTGTTCCAGAAACGGTCAATTTACCCTTTAATTATTATGTTTTGTTCTCTAAAATGTGAAACAACTCCATCCCCAGCACACATTCAATTAACCTTAAGAGAGGAAAGTTCAAGAAGTCTCTGATTCATTGAAGCAGCTCAAGGGGTTTGGCTCTTGTATGACATATTGATTAAGCTGTCCAAGATCACAGGGAATAACATGGATTCCGTTCTAGGCTGGGGTGTTTGCTGTCCCATATTATGTTTACAGCCAGGGATTTGTGAAATATTTACCTGCACTATAAGCCATTGTGTAATTTTTGTGCAATGCTATTTGAGTGGGTTATTGTTGTCATTTGCAGCCCTGTCATTTCCCCTGGAGGTGCTATGAATGACTGTAATTTCCTAATGCAACTGGCTACATTTTTGTGTAGCTCTTTAGTATTGTAAAGATATGAAAAAGAAAGGATGCAGCCCTTTCTTTTCTTCCACAAAGCTTTACACTTTCACAATGTCAAGCAAAACCAATTAACCCAAACCTAAACCAGTGAAATAGGGTACACAAATGACACACCGAGAAAAGAGGATTAAAAATATTCATTGTGTACATAATTGCTCTGCTTGGCAAAATGTCAATGTTCTTCTCAATTCCAACAGACAAAATCTGGAATTGCCTTGCTGTACAATGAGGAGACCAACAATACCTATGACGTCTGCCTGAAATTGACCAAAGAGGTATTAACCATACAGAAGCTGGATGTGGTTTGCACAAGAGGAAGTGATTCCCAATTAAATGTAAGTGCGCCTTTGGGCTCTTGAGCCTTGCAATATAATACATGCTGCATAACTCCAAAATTCTCTGTTTCAATGTTCAAAATATCCCTTTGCCAATGAGAAACTCCCACTTTCTAAAGCACAGAACTGTTGTACTCCGAAGACAGGCAGCTGGCGGTCTGGGCTTAAGCATCAAAGTAAGAGGATAATTTTTGATTATTTGAGAAAGCACTTTTGGCAGCATGCTTCAGCACTGAAATCCAAAAAAAAAAACTGTTAGCACCTGCGTTGTCTTGTGGTTTATGCACGGTAAAGCACATACCCTCTGTGATTGTGCAATGTATCAGTTTTCTTTCCCTTTTGATCTTTTTCTCCTGATTTTCAGGGAGGTGCAGAGCATAAAGTGCCTGTGGTTATTTCAAAGATTTTTAAAGATCAAGTAGGTAAGATGGTATTTATTTTGTCCTAGTCATGTGGATTTGGAAATGTTTTTGGTGCTATAATAAATTTCATCAACCTAGTTGATCCTAGATATGTAGCTAAAATATCTGAAATTAGAAAGTGATTGAAAATTTTACTAGTAACATTTCAGTAGATATTAAAGGTGCACTATGCAAAATTGAAGGTGGATTGAAGTAAGTTCCATTTAGACTCAACTGACAGAAAACACGTAAGCATGAAGTCTATCAGTGAGTTAGACTGACTATGAGAACAATCAAATTGTGTACTTATTCCATGTTTTTTGTTAGTTGAGTCTAAAGGGTCCAATGTAATTTTACATAGTGCACCTTTAAGGGAATACTCCAGCGTTTTGGGCGAAATACCCTTTTCCCAAACTCAGACAAGATGTTCGATACCATTTTCACCTCTCCACATCCACTGGTTCGGTACCTACGGTTGGTATTTCATGTTAGCTTAGCATAAAGACTTTAAGTCTACAGGAGTCATCACCCTAACTCTGTCAAAGTGAAAAAATAAACCTTACAGCAACTCCAAAGCTGTGTTATTTACACAATGTATTATGTGTGTTTCACGGTAATGAAATACACCCCTTGAAATTTCTTTGTGAAACGAGAGTTGTTTTAGAGAGGTTAGATGGTAGGAACTATATCTGATGAACACGCATGTTCAGCAGTTATAGTTCCTACCATTTAACTTCTCCAAAAATACACGTGGTACACTTGTAAATAAGACAGCTTGCTGTAACCTTACAGTTGCTGTAAGGTTTATTTTGTCACTTTGACAGACCTAGGCTAATGACTCCTGTAGACTTCAAGCCTTTATGCTAAGCTAACACAAAATGCTTACCATAGGAACAGAACCTGTGGATGTACAGAAGTGAAAATGGTATTGAACATCTTGTCTCAGTGCAGGTAAGTCTGAAAACATTGGAGTATTCCTTTAATGAACTCCAGTCACTAATATTCTCTGTTGTGCGTACGATGCCAAATTCATGACATATAATGTACATCTTGCAAATATCAAATATTTTAAGGGGAAAGTTAAGTTGATGAACAGCAAACGGTAGACTAAATGTGACTGTTGTTTGCTGCATGGAGGAGAAAATCAGAGCACGTGTGTCAGTTAAATCCTAACAAATGATGACCTCTCAGTATCCTGCCATGATACGATAGCAATCACTCGAATTGAATGAGTCATTTACTTGCAATTTTCCTTTTTTCCCACATCCTCTTAATACCTTTTTGGATATGAGAGAAGCATGTCTTCATGTCGTTAGGGAAGTTAAGAGCCCTTTTCACAGAGCTATTCACAACAGTGAAGAGGTTTCTTTGTTTTCCTCTGTGCCGCTGCAAATGAGTTCATATCCTGATTAGTTTCGAATTTCATGCTCTCCTATGTTCTTCCTGTGAGCTCGAGGATGTTGCCCAAGATTAGTCAGACAGGGACATTGATTGCTATTTCCATCACATTACTATGTATGAAATGAGTAATTATTTTCTAATGTTTTCATTAACCTTTGACACTTGACAATTGGCGCCTGCAGCCGATCAAACGGGGAAGCTATTCGTCGGGGATGCTATGGTGCAGGTTGGTACATCAGTTCGCGACTTTTATCCTTCAGGGTTGATTCAGGTTATAGGCAAGAGACAGAGTGATGCACTTATTGCGCCTTAATTTCAACAGCCTCCTCCATTTTAATTTCATTGTGTAATACCACCGAATGTTGAACAGCGTTTGATCTTTGCTCCGCTAATGTCTTAATGCTCTTTTGAAAAGAGAAGAGATGTCATGTGAGGATGTATTATTACCGGACAATAATGCATGGTATTTTTATTGAACTAAACAAATGTGTCATTAGCAGATGTAGGAGGATAATTAGAAGGACACCAATTTTTTATTTTTTTTTTATCGCCAAAATACAAAGCTATCTAGTGCTTAATAATCATATTCATTTATTCTTTAAGAAGCTAATTTGGATCTGTCTGGCAGGGGCAGAGGTTCATTGGATGTGCTAGTTATTTAGAATATCCAATAGATTCACTGGACTGCCAAGCAATATTAGCATTCATATCGAAAGTTATCATGAATTTAATTGCTATTGCTTCCACCTTTGGATCACCACAGTTTCATATTTATTTGCAACGACTTATTTGAATTGTCAAGCTGCAGAATATTGCATGCATTTACATACATTAGGCTATGGCAGGAGAGATAGCAGATGAAATGGAGCATAGTTGACTTGTTAAACACTTAGGAATAGATACTGTGTAACTTGTTTTTGCTTCTTGCTTTCTCTGTTGGTTTCTTAGGTCAATGGCATAAATGTAGAGCATTGTACTCATGAGGAAGTTGTGAGTATATTTGCTATTAACTCTTGAAAAAAGATACACTGCTCCATTGCTGTCCCATTCTTCTCTCAGGTTTAATGCAAAATGCCTGTGGTTATCAACACTGAGGTATGCTTCACCAATCTGAGTTGTCATCTTGGCAGGAGGCTGTATTTTTTACACTGTGACAATTTGAAATATTGAAAAGGACTAGATCTATATCAAAAGATGCGCAGCACTGGAAGTCACTAATATTTGCTAGAATTTTTATAGATGGGTGATCTCTCTCTCCTTCTTTCTCACTTTCTCTTCCCATTTTAGGTCATGTCTTTGTTAAACATTTTCTTCTTTTCTCATTATTCACCCCACTCTACCCTATCCCTTCTCATGTCTGTCATCTCTGTCTCCTTGTGTAGCCCCAAACAGCTGTTCACTACATTCACCTCCACGACGTCAAAAGACATAATGAGCAGTTTCTCTTCAGAACAAAACTTAGAGCTTATAATAGCAGGCTGTCGCGCTGACAACAGTGACAGATGCTCAGGCTAAAGTAACAAGGATAACCACACAATGTGGGTGAGAACAGCGAGGGATCCGGTGCTGCATGTGCATTTACAACATCCAGAAGTGGCCTTGCGTGTCCATGGCCCTCATTTGGTCACTTGGCTTTTGTTAAAAGCTCGAGCAGCCTTGTATTCACAGTATATCTGTATAGAAGCTCGATGCACATCTCACATCTCATTTTCTGTCCTCTGCAGAATGGATGGAGGAGAGATGAAACTCGGATGCCTAATTGAAATTATGAGCAGATATTTTCACATTCGGTGAAAAAATCCTGACCTTTTTCCTTAGCTTGAGCAGCATTACCAGCACTGCCAGATTACATATCATTTAGACATTTAGAGTGTCATTACTTTTAATTGTCAGCTGTCACTTTGCTACAGCCTTTCACGAGTAAAACAGAAAGCTGCGGCTTGAAGCGACACCTGTGATTATCTGAGTAAAATCCCTTCAGACAGGGCTTAATTTATCATTACATATTCTTCACTCATCTCACATTTAGTTTACCCAGGTAATGTGCAACGTGACATGAATGTGGTTTGTTTCATTCATATCTCTGTCCCATGGTCAGGTGCATCTTTTGCGCACCGCTGGAGATGAAGTCACCATCACTGTTCGGTACCTCCGAGAAGTCCCGTCTTTTCTAAAACTCCCTCTAGGTAAGGCTTCAGCGAAACTGATGCCGTGTTAAGCTCACCATGAGCAGGTTTTGTCTGAGTATTGTTAGGCTCAAAGGAATACACTGGCTTTATCTCAAATGTAAGAAAATGAGAACTTGTTGCAGCTCTAAAGGTAACTGCTAAGAAAAAAAAAATTGCAAAGTCTGAGAAAGGTACAATTTATAGTTTTGTTTTTTAAATATTTTTAATATTATATAAAAATGTGTTTTGAACTGGCTAGGACTACTTTCCCTGTTTCCATAGAGGTGTTGGTTGGAAGACTGTGCACAGCTAAAAATCCCTACGCAGCGGATCCACGCATGGTTGTGCAGCTAGTTCCGAGGATAAATTACAGCTACATCCGCAATATTGAGTTATAAGTATTTTATTTTTTTGAAATTTATGAATCTTCATGCCAAAGCAAACAAAAGTCACTAACAACTTTTTATTTTTAAAAGATCAGTCAGTAAAAGATTATTACTTTGGATCATTCTATTGCAAAGGTAATGCTACTGCTGCATTTTTGTGCTAAAGTGTTAGCATGGAGCCTTTATCACTCAAGATAGCGCATGTGTTAGCATGCAGCAGTGAAACCATCAATTGCGCACACATGAATGATTTTAGTATTTATCTTCTAGTCAATTAAACAGTAAATAGGCAAACACTAATTGTAACCCATTTAGAGTTTACTGAATAGAGTGCTTACTCATTTGTGATAATAACCATTAGCACCACAATCTAAAGTGCATGAGAGCTGACCAACAAATTTAGGGGTTCACACATTCAAATATGTGGCATTAGGAAGATAGAAAGACCTCTGAGTCATCCATTGCTGCTGCGTGATGAGTTGGATGTGAGAGAAAGTGAAACAAAACAAATCATTTTAGCCTCCACTAGCAAACACAATGATCATTTTGTGCAATTTACCTAATCATGACTAAGAGCTCAGCAGTTCTAGATTATAATTAATACTAATAGACATGCATAAATATGGATAGCTCAGTTAATAAAACACCATATTCTCCTCCATTTGTACTGTGATTGCTCTGAGAAATCCAGTCCTCATATAGTCTGGGTAAATTAACATTCACAGTAAGACGTCAGTGCAGAAGAGATGCTCAGTTTCTGAGATAGAGTATGTGGCTGGCCTGTCATGGTTTGTCTCCTAAGAAGAAATGGCTTAAGTCATACTCTCATTAAGCTGTCCTTTGTTTTGCCGTGGCATGACATCAAGAGCGGCCAAGAGTTGTTTTCCACACTTAACTGAGTGTGACCGAAACAGTAACCAGGTCTAAGGCCAGGTAATATTGTATCACACAGCAGTATTTGTCTTTTTGGATGTTGTCCTTGATCTACACTGGCTGGCTTACAGGCAGGACAGCAGAATAAAGCAGATTTTCATTGAGCCATATGGAGAAAATATAAGGCTTTTAACCAGCGCTGTTTGAGTGTTCTATGCAACTCTCAAATGAAAATAGTTTTTCTTAATAAAATGTGCCATAAAGCTGCATTTTGTCTTCATCAGTGATTCTTCAGAAGCTTCTGTTTGAAAGAAATGAACCCTTCTCCTGTCTTCCTCAGGTTCTCCTGGGCCATCCAGTGATCAAAGTAGTCGAGTATCCTCTCCGCTTTTTGACAGTGGCTTACATTTAAATGGAAATTCCAACACAGTAAGGAAGATTTATTTAATATTGCATTTATTATACTGGTTGTGTCATGTATGTCTGAATGCTGAATGCTGTCTGGATGAAATAATAGGGGTGTAAATCAAAAGTTTTGTCACGATACAATATATCGATTCTTTGGACAACGGTACGATTTTTGCTGATATCACCAAGTCTTTGGAAGATTTCAATCCGATTAAATTCAGGGGCCTGCGATCGATATGAGATGATATGCTGATTTATTCACGAGGAGGGACAAAAAAAACCTCACTGTCTTTTCTTGGCTGCTTGCCATTATCTGCCTAGCGCTGCACTGTTTGAAAGTTGAGGAAGTTAGTGCGTTTGGACAGAAATGATGACACAGCATACACATGTCCAATTGGAATTTCAAAATAAAGGTGTATCTTAAAAATGATGATCTGGATCGATGTCTTCACTTTGCATCGGTGGTATTGGATCGTTGATCATTGAATTGATATGTGGATTCAGATTGGTGCATTGTTACACCCCTATACAATAATGAATGAATGGGACAAAATACGCCTGCAGGCATGACTAAGTCAACTTCCTAAATGTAACTTTCCAACTCCCTCATGTTAACCTTAACCCACTGCCCTCATTATTTATTTTATTCAGTATTTTTTGTACTTGCCCACTCACACAGACACCAACTAAGTTACGCCACCACTAAGCTAACAACTCTGACTTCTGGCCATTACCTGATGCTTTAATGATGTGACATTTGACCACACAGCCAACCAGCCTGTCTAATTCACAGAAGTGAGGAATAAAAAAAATAAAAAAAACTTTGCCAGCAAATCCAATTTGCTTGTAGTTTCTCCTATAGATCTGTCTGTTTTCATCTCCCAGGCTGCCAGTCAGTGTGTAATGCTGCAAACACACTTAGTTAACTTCTGTTGTAGAAGTCCATTTCAGTTTTACAGATAACTAATGCTTTCCCATGTAGTTTTCTAAAGACTAAGTTGGAGTGATGTGTGGAATCATAGTTTAAGAAAGTAGAAATAGTCTGTTAAGAAAATGGATTTAGAGTAAATGGCTCTTTATCTGAATTCATTCACTAAAGCCATAACCACCCTCTAAAACAATTCTTTTTCTCTCTCTCATTTTTTATCTAGCGATATGTGGTGAAAGTGAAATATGCTATGAATGGACAGTCCTTTTAAAGCGGTGCCAGTGTTTTGTAAGCATAAACACTTGGCTGTGCATCTACAGCTGGAACCTGCTGTGCTGTCACCTCAGCATGACAACAGATATAGTTACTTTTAGAAAAAAAAAATGGACCAGGACTCAAGAGTGTCCTGTGGGAATTGCCATTCTATGAAGCCACTGAGTTGGCTGTTGGTTGCTGTAGTGGGAGACTTGAGCTATGCACAGGTTACACTTAAGATGCTGTATGGTAGCCATATTAGGAATTTCAGCACTCCTCCTTCTCCCCGAAACCCTACATTTGTCAGGTATAATCCTGCACTATTCATGACTTGATCACCCATCACTGCTGCTCTGTCACCCGAGCTCCAAGTCCTTATATACAGTATGTGTGTATATATCTATCAGTCTCTCTCTCAACCCCAGATTATTAACTCTCTCAGGTAAAACCACATATCATCTCATCCTGTGTTTTAATAACATTGGGGTTGAAAGTTCAAATTCATTAACGATCATCTAGATCATTGTATTGACAGAGATTGCAGAAAGAATCATTAAAAAAATGTGTATTCATCAAAGGAATACTCCAAAATACAAAATACCCTTTTTCCAACTTTCCCAGACTGAGACAAGATGTTCAATACCATTAAACGTTACAGCAACTTCGAAGCTGTCTTATTTAAACAATGTATCGTGTATTTGAAATACACGTCATAGAATAAAATAAATAAATAAAAAAAAATGGTAGGAACTATAAATGGCAGGAACTGTGACTGCTGAATATATGTGTTCATCGGTTATAGTTCCTACCATCTAACTTCTCCTAAAATGACTCTTGTTTAAAAAAAAAGAAATTCCAAGATGTATATTTCATTACCGTGTAAAACACATGATACACTGTGTAAATAAGACAGCTTCAGAGTTGGTGTAAGGTTAATTTTTTCACTTTGATGGAGCTAGGCTAATGACTCCTGTAGACTTCAAGCCTTTATGCTAAGCTTGCATGAGTGCTACCCATAGGAACCAAATCAGTGGACGTACAGAGGTGAAAATGGTATCAAACATCTTGTCTCAGTCTGGGTCTCAGTCGGAAAAAGGGTATTTTGCCCAAAACGTTGGTATATTCCTTTAAATAAATGTTTTAAGTTTATTATTACTTACTTATTATTCCTTTATTATATGCAAGTAGATGCATGTTCTAATGTGTAACTGTAAAAGACAAACATACATCATTTAAATTTGCTTGATGATCCATAAAAGTGAATAGAGACATCAGTTAATAGATGACCAATGCATGGGTGACAGCCGAGGAGGAGAAGTGACAAAGTCCCTAATGTGGTTGCCGTAGCAGTGAATTTGTTCCTCTCAGATGGGAATTAATTCATTTCAAATGAGAGGGTCTGTGTCTGCTGCATCACTCAGTTGTGAAAGGCATTGTATGCGGTTGATTGTTTTCAAATTATGCAGTTTCATTCATGCATAGACTAAAACAAATGTTGTTTTGCTAGGTATCCATTAAGTTTTGGTGATGAAAACACCATTTTCCAAGTGAATCAGAGGTGCAGTTCAGTTGTTTTATTCGAATCCTAAAATTGGCATCCGCGAGGATACATGCAGTTAAACTCGGCATGTCTGAAGAAACAAGGTTCTTGTGTAAAGCTCAGCAGCACAAAGCAGCAATGCAGCAACACAAATGCATTATGGATTAAGCACGATTCTGATTTCAGACCACACAAGTTCCATCAAGGATGGTAGGGAGGAGGAAAGGGTCAGAGGCAGTAGACATTATGAGGTTTTAGCTTAGTGATCAAAGCCATTCTTGTCTCCGAGCAGCTGGAGCTTAGTGTTGTGGTCGATTACACAGTGCATCCCTCATTCTTGTGGATGTAGTGGTAAGTAGTAGTAGCTGTTGTAGTAGTAGTTGTGGTCGTTTGTTGATCCCACAGGGGTAAATTCCTTTCTCACTGAAGCACGTCATAACTTAGATAAACATACAGTAAACAACCATCAGTACTTCCTGCCGGGGGTCAGGATATACTCTGCATGTGTTTATTGCAAAGCCTTATTGCAGTGGGAACAAATGAAGATTTATTACTACAAGGCTATACCCGTGCTGCAGCAAGATGGCAACACAGCCACCAGCCACACCATTGTAGTTTGGCAGATAAAACAGCCTGATCATGAGCTCTGCTGGCTTAACCTGGAGCAGCAGTATGATACTCTGCGAGTGGAGGAGTGGTAACAATACACCTTAAATGACTTTTGTCAAAGCCAGCGTCCATTCCTTTAGACAATTGCACATTGAAACAGTTAAGACATCAAAGAGAGCAGCAGATAAAACTCCATCTCCCAGTAGTCATTTGACATGAAATATTCAGAATAAGCATGAAGGACAGCAGGCGGCCACTTAAACCTTTCATAGATAATCTAGCCTTGAAGTGTTTCCATTTAAATCTCTGGCAGGAGCTGAAGAAAATGTCCCGGTGCCGGGGCCTCTGCATGGCCTGCATTCCCTACAATTCCCAGTTGGTACACATGCGTTTTATCTGTGAAAAAAATTGATCCTGACACATGCCTACCTATGCATAAACAAGTAAGGCTTGACTCAGTGCGACATAATAGGTCAGCTGGCTCTAGCAGGATTCTCTACATCTAATTCCCTGCTTGAGAGGCTAGGTGGCTGACAAACACAGTTAACCAGATACTTTGCTCAGCTCAGAAATAACATTTATGAAGTGAAAAACACAAAATAGCAAGAGCTGGCCTCAAGTTATTTCATGCTCATGTCAAGTCAAATTCTGCTTGTCTCATAAATAAGGGCTATGATGCAAGCGGTTGTTTTTGTTCTTAGAGTAATTGCTTATGGGGTGTATTTCAGGGCAGTATAAGTTGTGAATTCGCTTTAATGTTCAGAAAATGTTGAGAGAATATAATGATATCAGGCCCCCAGATAGAGATTTGTAAGAAAGTAGGGCAAGCCATAACTTTATTTTTTCCCTCCAAATGAAAAAAATTACATTGCATGTCATTAAGCAACCCTGCATCATGTGAAATAGATAGTCTATAATGAAAAGGATCATTAAGCCTGAGGTGGGCGGGGGTGGGATGGGAATTGACCCTCGACATTCTACTGAGCTAAACAACTTCTGTATGCTTGGGAAATTAATAAGAAAGATGAACTGGCTGAATTTAACTTTCTTCTGTTTACTCTCATACCCCAACACTCTTATTCTACAGTAAAGCCTTACGGTCCAAAATGGCTGCTGGGGTGTTGTACTGCAAACAGGAAGTTGTAGGCAAACACATTTCCAATTCACTGCTAGGCACATGTAATTCCTATTGCTTGTGTCATAAGCTGCAGTTGTAATTGTCAGAAGTTTTAAAGGAATACTGAGACAAGGCAAGACAAGATGCTCAATACCATTTTCACCTCTGTACGTCCACTGGTTTGGTTCCAGTGGGTAGCATTTGGTTTTAGTTTAGCATAAAGTTATTAGCCCCATTTAAATAGGGCTAATAAGCCCCATTTAAATGGTTAGCTTAGCATAAAGTCATTAGCCCCTTTTAAATGGGGCTAAAGACTCTGTGTGCTTCATGTGTAAATACACGTCTTGGAATTTAAAAAAAAAAAAAGAGGATCATTTTAGGAGAAGTTTGATGGTAGGAACGATAGATGGTTAGAACTATATTATAACCAATGAACATATGTGTTCATTGGTTGTAGTTCCAAACATCTAACTTCTCCTAAAAAAAAAAAAAAAATCCAAGACATGTATTTCATTACTGTGTAACACACGTTACATTGTGTAAATAAGACAGCTTCAGAGTTGCTGCAAGGTTTATTTTTTCACTTTGACAGAGGTAGGCTAATGACTCCTGTAGATTTCAGGTCTTTATGCTAAGCTAACACAAAATGATAACCATCAGAACCGAACTAGTGGAGGTATAGAGATGAAAACGGTATCAAACATCTTGTCTGAGTCTGGGTAAGTTGGAAAAAGGGTATTTTGTTCAAAACGTTGGAGTATTCCTTTAACAGCCATTCTTCTGAGGACAGTACTTTTGTTTTTCAAAATGAGCTGCTTTATGAGGGAAAAAGCATGGCATTCATGAAACATTGAACATTGCAACTTGATGCCATCAAAGCAGGATGAGGAGACAGTTCTGTGATTAAAAAAACAAGCAGCTGATGCACCAATCAGGCTCAAAGGCCAAATTATACAGGATGACCTTTTCATCCAGACTATTATCTACTGTACATTTAGCTGAAGGACCCAATTACAGCCTGCCTCTTCACTACTGTGCAAACATAAAAAAAACAACAACTAATATTGGCTTAAAACAGCATGTCCCATGTTAATAGCAATACACAGTTTGTACACAGCAACAGTATTTTCTCTTTTGGCAGTCATTTTTTTAGCCTTTAAACAATATCATGCTGTGCTTCTATCGGTCACTTGTAAACCTAGTCACTTGATTTAACAACAATGTGCTGCACTGCCATTGTCAGTCTTTTGATTTTGGGCTGAGGTTCCACTGTTGACTGCATCTCTCTTGGACAGAGCCTAAATTTTCTTGGTCGAGACGAACTTAAAGGGTTAGTTTGGTTTTGTTGAAGCGGGGTTATATGAGGTACTTATCCATAGTCAGTGTCTTACCTGCACGTCCCCAGTTCTGAGAAGCAGGCAGGAGAGCCGGCACAGAACCTGAGCAATGTACTGCTGTGGAGGGGTCAGCAACAAAATGTGTTTTAGCCACCTAAAAAAAGCTCGCCTAAAAAAAATCAATATCAGTTTAAGTGTTTAAGGGACTACATTTCCTCAACTGTAGGAGTTCCGTATTCCTACATAAGCGCTCCAGTGCTGTGCACTATATTGCAGTTGAGAAAAAGTAGTTCCAAAGGAAGCAGCTGTGTGACAGCAATGTAAAGCGGTGAAAATATTCTAAATATAGCATATGCTTACACTGATATTGATTTTTTTAGGTGGGCCTTTTTTTTAGGTAAGACACTGATGATGGATAAGTACCTCATACAACCCCACTTCAACAAACCTGAACTAACCCTTGAAGATGTACTGTGTAACCATGTGAGTCTACACTCTCCTGCAGTAACCGCTTAGCTAACACAAAACTGTAATCGTTTTCTTGCGCAGGAGTTTCCTCCCCAACCACCCCTGTCCTCTTTAAGCATTTTTACTTGCGTGCCTGCAGGCAATTAGAATTCGCTAAGCTTGTCTCCCGCAAGTTCTCTTGACATTGAAAAGATTGACACGCTTTTTCTTTTCATTGCACCCTGGGGGTTTCTCTCATCGATTCATTTACATGCCTCCAAATAATTACACTTGGTTCGCGTCACCTCTGAAATATCAGTGAGTAGCTGACTGATATGAAGAACTTAGCTTGGGTCCCGTTTTCCTGCTTCTCAGTAGAGGCAGAGGCCTTGTCAGTGTAATCCACCCTGGCAGTTTTCTGTTTTCTGTTTGCTGTAGTTGCCGATTTGCTGCCATCTCAACTCTTTGCGCAGCACGACTTGAGACTTAACTGCAACATTTTGTTCTGGGTCGACATGAATGGCACAAGGGATGATAGCCGTAGTCATAATTGGTGGTCGCTTTAGATTCTTTTCCAGTGTAGCTAGTCACGGGTCTGCTACAACATGTAGTTCAGCAGATGATGTGTCAACTGCTTTGCAAAGGTAGGCGATTTCACTCTGCTGTTCACCCCAAGGCTATTTTAGTTATTTGGTAATATACCGAACCATTTTGCAGAACAGAGGTGATTTGAAGCTTGTTTGATGAAGAACACGGTCCGACCTGTTTGTTCAGTCACATGGGAGACCAGATCCGATCGGACCGGCTTTGTTAGGAGGATTTTGTGGGTTCTGTGCTGCCACATAATCTTTAGCTGCAAATGTTATTCACTATTTGGCATTACTAATGCCTCACTCATTTAATCCCTGAGATAGTAACTCACTAGATAAAATGTAATAAATCTGTTGTTCATTAAGTGTGGTGTGATATGCATTTAAATGTGGCACTCTGTCTAAGTATCAAAGCTCTTTTCAACATAATCCGCCTCAGGACCTTCTGAGTGAATGACTCGATTCAGTTTTTCAGTCACATAAAGGGTTTGTTAAAACGTTTTTACCGGGGTATGAAAAAAAATCACAGCCTTTTAGTGTTGTCATGACGCAATTTCAACAGTGATATCTATAGTAAGCTTAATATGTAGAAATACAACACTAAAGTGACACCAAAGCAGATTTAGGCAGCTTTATAGCAATTTTTGCAGAAGGGTTTGATATCAGTTGGGTGTTCATCTAATTGCACTCTGCATGAGAAATTTCTCAGCAGTGTTGTCAACCTGTTTATGTTCAAGATGTGGACTGTTTGGCCTTGTTGAATGTTTTCATCTGTTTTACTCCAACTGCTGCAGCCAACTGTCAAGAGCCAGACCGACGCTTTGTCTATTCCCAATCCCCCTTGTGTTCTTCTTTTAAAGGATAGGTTTGTTATTTCTCAACCCAGGCCATATTAAAATGTTGATTACCATCATTTATAAGCATACAAAACACAACCTCTCTGCTAGGTTTAATGAAGAGAAACTTACCACTCTGCTGCAGCTTCTTGCAACTGTACTCTTTAACACAGTCCAACAGGACACTCATTTATAGCCCCCAAAACCATTAAAAATGTCCTTTTTGAAAACTCACAGCACAGACAAATACATCGTAAAATTGTCCCACCAAAAAATGGTTGCAAACGGTGCTTTCTAACAAATTTTATTTAGCATTTATGATAATACATTCCCTTGTATACACCAAACACCAAACCTATCCTTTAACTATTTCAGTCCACACATTTACATCCTATAGAGATGATACTGAAATGAAATTCCTGCCTGCAGAACAGATTTGATGAAACTATTGAACAGTTAAAAAATGTAATATTGAATTCGGTCCCTTGCATCAGATTCAAAGAAGTATTGACATTGTGGTCATCGTGACATTACTACATTCTTTGCAAATAATGTGATCCTTATTGTTATATAGTAGTCAATGTCATTCTATTTTAGTCAACTAAAGCTGTTATATAAGAAAAGTCTTGTGTATCCCGGTGGAGTTTGAATGTGAGACAGTGGCTACATTTACAAGCACAGAATATATTGGTCAACCTTTGGTTAAGGTCTTATTTGGGCTAAACTGGTTACATAAAACTTTGATACCCTGCGGTATCCTTGTTGCCATAATGAACCGGTCAATAAAACGTCCCTGTTCACCTGTGGTGTTCTGCTGACAGGCAGCAAAAAGGTATTAAAATATGCAGCTCCATCTATTATTGACTGAGGAGCAAGTTACGTCTAACACAGGGGAAATAAATTATGATGTTAATAGTAATAGTAGTATTAAGTCCTGCTGACCACCATGTTTTATATCAAAATGTGCCCGTAGCCCTTGAGTCTGAATTTGTGCAGATGGTGAAAACCAAAGTTGAAGATTTTTCCATGTCCTCCCCTGTAAGCTGCTGATTATCATTGTAAGTTTTAGCAGGGTTTCTCGTCATGGAAGTATAAGCATACCCAGGTTAAATCTAACCCAGTTATGATGTTTATGCATCGACCCAAAAGCAGGTTACTTGAGTAACCAGGTTAATAAGGGAATTATTTGTGCATGCAGACGTAGCCAGCGTTGCATTCAGACCACATCCACAATGATCAAAAGGACTTGGCCAGAGGAGCAGAAAGCTCATGGCATTGTTCATGTATTCCACGCAGGCTCCATCGCCCCCTTCGCCCTCGGCTAATGAACCAAAGTATGAGAAGCGCTGGCTGGATGCTGTCTCCCTGCCCTTGTTGATGGCCAGAGTCTCCAGATACAAAGCTGGAACAGATAAATTAAGGTAAAGGTAATCCAGCATGATATAATTCACCTCCGAGGTGCACAGTTCACTGAGCACAGTTGTTGGCTTAGCAAGCACTTTTCATTTAGGCGAGAGGATGTTAATGCCAATATCTATGCACAGGCATAAACGGCTTAAAAGGTCACCGAAGCTGCGAGGCTTTGGCTCAGAAGGTGTGACTGTGCGAACATTGGCGGAACTTGTAATTTTATTTGTTTATTACGCCTGTTGTTAGCATGATATCCATCTTTACATATAGTTTCATATTATTGCTTTTCTATATATTAAATTGTTGATGTCACTATATTTTTCTTCAGTTTTATTAAGGTTTTTCCATTGCTGATGCTGTTGATGACACAAGCATGTGGGCAAAATAATCTACCTAAAAGCATCTTAAAAATAATAATAATAATAAATCATTCCCATTAGGCTAAGAATAAATGTATTATTAAATAAATGACTATTTATTATTAATTGGCAATTTATTAATGTATGTATAATTAGCAAGTTTAAATTAGTTAATGTGTGAATGTGTTATTCACATGGATGCCTTCTATATACATTATCTGCAGCTTGCCTTCATGGCATTGGGAAGAGATGGCCATAAATAGCTCACTCTTACTTCCGTCTAGCACAGAAATGATAGACCCACAGAGTGATATTTTCAAGTCTGACTGGGAGAAGAGATTGCTGACATCTTTATATTAGAGTAACAGCAAGGTTCACTCTTTCATTTGGCAATGTCTTTTATTTACTCAGGCCATCTTTTCTGCTGTTAATTCAGTCTTGTTTTAAAGAAATCATTTTAAAATACAGTGATGATGGTGTAGGCCATAGTAAAGTAACCTCATTATAATAAGTAGGCAGTTTATTAGCTTGTACTATGAACAGGTAAACTGTGTTACTATGGGACCTGGTTTGAGTGTGTACACATTTGTTTTCAATTTGTGTAAATGATGGCACATCCAGTCCCCACAAAACTGTGACTGGCCTTAGTTTGATTTGAAACTGTTCATATTATCAATCTCTACGCCTTATGGTGTGCCCACATACAGAATTCAAGAATTGCTGTTATATAACGATTCATGTTGGAGCGGAAAAAAAAAAAACTCAACTGAAAGACCACCTGATGTGAAGCAGAAAGTTGGTGCTTCCAACCGAGTTTAAATGTGTTCATCAAACTTGTTTATTGGAGACCTCCTTGGACATTATCCAATCTTTAGCCCTAGCCAATTGCCAAAGTAATAATAATAATTTAAAAAAAACTTAACTTACAAACTAACAATGTCATCCATAATTGATCCCCAGGCCTCAAAAGGGTGTCTGATCAACACAAGCCCTTGAGCCCATCCCTACAGAGCCCTCTCAAACTTTTTCCAAGATATTTTTTCATATTAATCAGCTTGAGGCTGTTGACAAGGCCAGAACTGCTGTTCCTGTGTAAACTGCACCCTGCTTATCAGACACAGCAATAAGAGAGAGGGCTCCAAGCCAACTTCTCTGCCTTTTTGACTCCAGCTGGATGAATAAATGTCTGATCATTAATAATAATAATAATCATTTTGTATAGCAGTCATCTTGGCAGAGGTAGACAGATTCTTTAACCCTATCAGTACAACTTGTATTTAGGGCACGCAACAAATATCTGAGTGTAGTAGGGCCCAATTAAGGCATATAGCTGTGGGAGGCATAAGTTATGTATGCTCTATTTTATTTTATTTTATTTTATTTTTCATCACTGGGAGTGGAACAATTCACAAAGTCAAGGTTCAGTACAAACTTAAGTATTGAGGTCACTGCTCAGTACAAGGAAAAAATGCCTGTGCTGGAAAATCTCTGTTAATGTTTTTCATTGACAAAATACAAAATAATTTTTCATGAATTATTAACTCCGTAAACTTAACTGGAACATTCACAAGGCTACAGACTGCCACCAACAATGATGGTTATTACTTGAAATAATGAAAAATTCAGCTTTGTCTTTGGCAGCACACAAGTAATTACGATATAGGAAGCATTTTATATGGAAATAATGTAATATGCAGGGAATTCTCAAATTCGTTATGAATTAGTTATGCCTTTTCTGGGTTTTGCTCACAATGACCAGACGGTGAAAGAAAATGTTCGTCACTCATTTATGTCACAGCAATAATCCTTTTCATGTGTACGAAGAGCTCTATTGACATAACAGTGAGGTTATTCATTTACATCTACTCACAAACCTGATTTAGATAGCATCTCTGAATAGCTCTTTTTCACAGTAGACACTTTGACAGTAAATAGCAGGTAAACACAGGTGTTACTAATGACATTCATGAAGGCTCTGTTCCATTTAAGTGTAGCAGAGTCTTTCCAGTGAACCAGCATGAACAATAGCAGGACCCTGGCTCTGTTAGACCTAAATGGAACAGAAACTTGATTAATGTCATTAGTAACACCTGTGTTTACCTGCTATTCACGTCATGTATTAATGCTATCATGGCTAATGAAGGAGGTGAGGACTGCTAGCTAACCGCTAAGCTAGCTGAAACTGATTTTTTCCCTCTGTGAATTTGTGAATGTGCAAATTATGGCTTTGCAGTTGTGTCAGAAATATCTGACCGCTCTACTATTTGCAGTGTTCTTCTTTATGACAAAAGTAGACTGCCACTAAAAAGGCATCGTGCGGAGAACCTGGGAGCTCTGAACAAATATTTGCTACGTTCATAGGCAATATGTACATCCATTTTTTGTTTCTTGCACTTGTTACCATTAAAAGCTGGATCAGGCAGCAGGACATAGAGGCCTGACACATTCCTACAGCAGACACTCTTTAAAGGAAACCTGTTGTGGGGATGGAGAGGGTGTTACCTGGAGTATCAATGGTGCGAGCTAGCTCTGCAGATCACCATTCAAAATGGCACAGCTCAGGGATCAAAGCCCTTGTAGATGCTTAAATGCTGGACGCACTGGATGTCTGTTAAATTTATTTAAATGACTTCCTCACACGCCACCATTAGAGGCTGTCTCTTTGATGATATCTTCAAAACACCTTTATTATTTTCTTGTGGAGAGTAATCAAATTGCTCTAAATACCATTTCCGCAGGGGGAAAAATGTTGCATAGCCTGAGTCATTTCCTTTAAATATTTTGGACTTATCAAATCACATACAACCTAGCATTTTTGGCATTTGCTATATGCAGCTATCAAGTTTTATAGTAGAAAAGCTATGATAGTTCTAGACATATTGTAGCGTTATGGGTCCATAACATGCTGTACAAATTTTATTCAGCACTATAACCTCAGATGAGCTATTTGACAGTGACTCTAGACAACACCGGCTCTGTGCTGACAACCAATACAGTATGTGTGAACACACTGTATGTCTATGTTGGGGAAGAAACTGATGCAGGATCGATTTTATAGGGTAGTCCTACAGTGTCCGTCTATAAAAAGATGTAGATGCATGAGGCCTGTCATATTGACTCATGCATGTGGTCGGACTCTCCCGCTTCATCTGGAAATGTAGGAATAGCTCCCAGATTTCCTGTCTGGGGCGGAAATATGCAGAATAACTAGTTAATATGCACATTCAGTGCAGAGTTGATGGAAATTTCCTGGGAAATGTATATAATTACCGCCAAGTGGGTTGACTTACAGATTAACAGATTTACCAGGAAATAACCCTGGTAACCCTAACCCTAACCCACATTTACCATAACATATATACACAAGTACATATGAAAATCATTAAAATTTAATAAACCAAACATGTAAAAACAAGGGTGATGTAGGATATGTCGAATTAAAAGAAATATAAGAAGTTTAAAATATTATATATATTCATTAGCCTGGCTCCGTCAAAGTGAAAAAAACCTTACAGCAACTCCGAAGTTGTCTTATTTATACAATCTATCATTTAAGACAGCTTCAGAGTTGCTGTAAGTTTATTTTTTCACTTTGACAGAGCTAGGCTAATGACTCCTGTAGAGCTCAAATATTTATGCTAAGCTAACACAAAATGCTAACCGTTGGAACTAAACCAGTGGATGCACAGAGGTGAAAATGGTGTCGAACATCTTGTCTCACTCTGGGTTATTTGGAAAAAGGGTATTTAGCCCAAAATGTTGGAGTATTCCTTTAAGGGTTTAAGGAAGACAAGATTGTGGCTGGAATTGTGTGGTCGGCATTTTTAATTTGCTTCTCTTTCTTACATACTTGACTAGGGAAATGAACCAACAGCACAGGCTTTTTGTAACAGGGGACAGAGGGTTATATATGTTTTCACTTGGGAGCTACGCAGTATAACCATAATCTTACACTGTCAGCCACTGAGAAGCTCAAAGGTGGCGATTGCTTTTGGTTTAAATGCTTTCTTCACGAGTCTCAAAGCAAGGCCACATGGATAGAAGTCACTGAAGAAGCAGACAGCGATCTCTGATTACTGTCTGCCAGACTGAGGCGTCAAACCAGCTTCTCAGTTTAATATTGAGGCTTTCACAGCCCTTTTTTGCAACTATCTCAAAATGGATATATTTAAAAGGAAACACTGAAACTAAAGGGTCTCTGCCTACCATGCTTTATGTATTACTTGTTACTTATCTAAAAATTGCTTGTAATTAAAATATTACCCATCAATTACTTGTTACTGATAGTACTGGTTAAAAGTACTTATTAATTCCTGCAGTGTTACACTTTGATGAGCCAGTCTTGTCTTGTTATTTTAGTTATGTGTAATTGGGTAGATCAATACCAGTCTTGGATCCAAAATGAGACTCTTTTCTATGCATTTCTTGGTTTGAAATTAAAGTAAACACATTTCTTACATTAATTATGCTGAAAACGGAATGCCCCAAAGCCTGACTATTTCAGTGTACTCCTTCTGACTAATAAGCAGACGTGGCACATTTTCCCACTCGTCTCCATGCACAGTACCACTAACAGCTGGATTCATCCCGAAACAGTTCTCCCCACGTACTCTTCACATATTACCGTGCATGTTGACTGGGCAATCTGTCTCTGCTCTGTCTCAATGCATTTGCTATGTCTAGTCAGCAGACACCAATAGTCCACTGCAGGCCACAGTGTGCATAGTATGAAAGACTTCCACCACAGATCCTACCGTTCAGTGAGGATTTCTCTGTCCTGCTTCTACTAATTGAAGTTAGAAAGGTTTTACCCAGTCCTTTTGACACGGCTGCGATTTCCTGACATCGATCTGTCGGGTGTCCGCTCCTTTGATTAATCTCTTTCTGAGCTCTTCATTCATTATGCTCCCTTTATCCCTCATCACATTCCCCCTAGTAGACATACTCTCCAATTCCCAAGGCTTTGCATTAATTGAAAGGGATCTATGTGATATAGATTCTGTGATGTTTAATCACACATTGACACACTTTCATTTTGTGTCGTGTAGCAGTCCGAGATATTTTAGCACTCAGCTACACTTGAGGCTGGTTTGCCGGACAAAGAATAAAAAAACATTTGGACATCCATTAGTGATGCTATATAACTGGACAAATCACAGCATAAAGCTAATCTAGGTCAGGGACACTAACCCAGAAAGAATTTGCACTCTTGTTACATCCAAAAACGACATTTAGGTCCACTGAGATTCACCTCTGGAGGGCTACTGGGTCAGTTCACAGGCAGCAGAACATAAGATTTTAACAAGCCTATTGCAGATACAGTAAGCACTGCCAGGCCAAGAGAGCATTTCTTTTTTTTAAAGAAGAAAATCATGCTCACCAGAGGATTTGTTAAGAATGCTGACTTTGTAACATCTAACCTCGAGGAACTGCTGTGTCGGTGAAGGAGGTAGAAGCGTTTGGGTTAGGATCTGTCTTGGAAGATTGCCCCCTCATCCTGTTCATACATAACCTCTGCTATTTATCTTTTCAGCTTTCCCCTCACGTACTTCAACATCTCCCTGCTACTCATGTGCACTACCTAATTGTGCAGCGTTTTCACCCAGCCATTGGAATTTATGCCCGAAGCCGTGGTTTTCTCCAGCCCGATGAATGGGAGTGCTAAGCCATCACCTCAAACTGATTTGGAACTGCTGCCATGTTTAGTACTCCTTCTTGAATGCTATTGACAGCTATCTCTGAGGCTAATGTGTCTGGAGCATGCTTTCAATTGCACTGAAATTAAATGTCAGAAAGCATCACATTAAAGTGATGAATGGGATCTCAGCATAACTGTTTCAAAGTGGCAGTGGGGCTCTCTATGCCATGCAACATGATGATGCACTCTGAAGCATGGTTTCTTTTTAATAATTTAGCAAGTATCAGTGTTTATTTGTTTTTCTATGCTGAGTGTTTTTTTTATCACTAAAATGACCAATTAAATACTCCAAAAACAGAAAAAAGTACTTTTTTAACAGTTTAGCAGCGTACTTTACCATATGGCATTCTAAGGACATGACAGACCAAAACAAGCACAGAAAGTATGCCAACAGCAATTTTGTACACTAGAAAACCATTTTTCCTCCATTCTTCCCGTAAATGCTTTTTGGAGTGTTGCTTATTCAACTTGCATTACTTTGACATCTCTTACAGAGTATGAAGTGTTTTGCTCCTGTTCCTGTTAGCCTTTTACTTTCTGTTTTCCAAATTTTTGTATGAGCAATTAAAAGTGCATCTTGCCACTTTTCACCACTGATATTTCAATATATATATCAAAAGTTTCACCACTGCTGCTTGTGTTTTTTTTTTGTTTTTTTTTTTTTTTGTGTGTGTGGCACTTTCTCAAATGCAATACAATGAGTTGTTGCTGGTGAGCCTTTTGGCTACAGTTGTCAACAGCCAACTTTGCCCTGTTCAAAATGCATGACTCCAGTCCATATTCCTTTTAACAAGAGCCACATGTCATGAGCTGAGTATTGATTTCCATCTCGTGGGAGCTTTTAATTTAAAGTCTGAAAATAGCTTGAAGCCCCTCACAGAAGGTGTGGGGCTGCAGAAATAGTGTCACACAAAAATGATTGGCAGGACTGAAACATAACTCAAAAGCATGTTCTAGAGCCCTTTTTCACAGCAGCTATTTTCACAGTAAATAGGTAAACACAGGTGTTACTAATGACATTAATGAAGGTTCTGCTCCATTTAATTGTAGCAGAGTCTTTCCAGTGAGCCAGCGTGAACAATAGCAGGACCCTGGCTCTGTTAGATCTACAAATGGAACAGAACATTCATTGATGTCATTAGTAACACCTGTGTTTACCTGCTATTTCACAGCAGGTTTTTGCGATGAGCAATCACTAACCCACCAGGCTTCTTAATGCCACACTTTATGTAATGACGTTTTACTTCTAAAGGTAACTTGCTAGAAGCAGCGGGCTGCTCTGACTTCACTATGCACAAAATTGCTTTCAAGCACCAGCACCACTCCTCTCTAACTTTGACCTCTCTGCTCCTCCAGGTCCAACTGTTTTGAAGTCTTTGCCTTCGATGGAGCCAGCACCAATATTCTTCAATTTTGCACTGCAGCAGAAAGCATGGACTGGCTCCAAGCAATATCTACAAATATCAATGCTCTGACAGTGGAGAATGTAAGTCCATCTGTAAACGTCAAAGGCTCGGCTGAATGCTCCAGAAAATTTTGGATTGAAGATGAAACTTAAAAGAAAAGTTGACATTTTAACCCGCAGCTTTTATTTCATATGGAATGACCCGGTACTATTATCAACACAACATTTTGATCTCATATTTGGAATCATTTGAAATATATGAAGATTTATTTGATCTTATGTAGTGTCTTAGAACTTAACAGGAGAAGAATTTAACTAACACTACTCATGGAATTTGTCATAATGAGCCTACAGATGAGTCGATTGCTGTTGAATGTAATAGACCTTTTTCACAGCAGCCATTTTGACATGAAATAGTAGGTAAACACAGGTGTTACTAATCACATTAATTAAGGTTCTATTCTATTTAGGTACAGAACATTATAATATCATTAGTAATACCTGTGTTTGCCTACTATTTCATGTCAAATTGGCTGCTGTGAAAAAGGTCTATTGTTATATTTAAT
Organism: Neoniphon sammara; assembly: GCA_900302535.1. NCBI lineage: Eukaryota > Metazoa > Chordata > Actinopteri > Holocentriformes > Holocentridae > Neoniphon > Neoniphon sammara. Next base: position 49,375 of record OMKZ01038439.1, on the reverse strand, counting down.
CAAAACATGAGCATTTAGCATATGTGCAGCGTGTAATAATATAACTATTGCTATTCCTGATTCCTGATATTAAAGCTTAGAATGGAATTGAATATTCATTCATTCACTCATTTATTCATTTACCCATCCATCCATTCATTCATTCATTTCATTCATTTGTTCATTCATAAATTTATTCATGTTTCTCCTTGTAGAACCTGGTAGATAGCATCTCATCTGTTTAATTAATGCAGAAGTATGAAGTCACCTACAAGGGGAAGCTTTTTAGTTCATGGAACCACAAACTGTACAAAACTTCACCAAGTTTAGTTTTTCCTGTTTCTTATATCTTTGATACAGCTACCTAAATAAAGAAAATATTTGAAAACCTTCCAAAATGCATGTTTTGCCCACATTGTTTTGTCAGTTGTTACATGTATTCTTCCCCTTTAATTTTTCACAGCCAACATACACACAGTACAGCAGGTTTTGATAGACCCTTACAGGCAAGCAGCCATTGAGTCACAGTGGCACCTCTCTCCCTCTGCTGTCAAAAGAGCCTCTCTTGTGCCTAATTAATGACTGCTAAGTAGTCATTCGGCATGTTCACTTCTCTCTCTCATTTCCTCCTATTTCACTTTGATTATCACACTGATGATGTACTGGCAATTTTGGCGAGGCATGCAGACGTGAGCCCATGCTTGTCGATTGCACAGCTGTCTTTTTTAAAAAAGTGTGATTAATTCATGCCTGCATCACCTAATTACGGACGTGGAGTGTGATTGCTAAATGGCCAATCAGGATGTGATTGTGTGCCTGCTTTGGGAGAGCGGAACTCTGACTTTTGTTTTGGTGACCTACAACCTATAAATAGATTCTGTCATACCCTTGGGCTCCCTCGTGTGCTTGTCAAATAGCAGGGGTTGTAGATGATGGCGGAGGGCTGTCAGCTGGTAGTGGAGAGGGCTATGTGCAGTTTGGGTCGTTTGATGTTCATTTAGCAAGAGTGAAGCAAAGGGACTATAGGACAGCTAGTCAGGGTGTCATAACTGAAGGATCTAAGGTGGCAATAACACTGCCTGGTGTCCATAGTGGAGGCCTGCAACACTGATTACATCCCTAAAATTTGACCATCTCAACACAATTCAATAGATATAGTTAATCCTGTTTTTGACTGGGGACGAATCATTTCATCATCAATACATCTGATGTGTGCTTATATCAGCTTCATCGTCTTAAAACTTTTGATGTAATGATATCTTTCCTATATATTTATGTGATTGTATTATAGACCACTGACACACCTCCTTTTTCCTTTCCCTAGATAAAGATAATCAACAAATACTGCTCATCAGATGATCAGGTATGCCTTCACTCCAACATTTCCATTTTTAATATGTTGACATGTTTACAAAATTGCTTAAAACCAGAAATGCCACAAGCATTTCCAATATCACTGCTCAAACCTATAAGTAAAACATGCATATGCACGGAACACACACAAAGCTATTTATGCTCATTGATAGCTGATGTGACACTTTTGGACAGAACTTATGCATAACATAATATGCCAAATAAATATGATTAGCCAGCCTAATAAACTGTCGTTCTGGAATTATAATTAATCAGGGAGATTGATTGCAAATGCTTTATGAGAGACAGCGTGAAACATCAGGATTCATGCGACGTGGAGGAGACAGAAAGAGCAGAATGGAGCTATTGGCATTCATTCTTCATCACAAGATTTAAGAGTGAGTGTAGCAGATGAGGCAGCGCAGTAGATACTGTACAGATATACTGCATACAAAAAAGGAAGAGAGAGAAGTCCCAGTTCAATCTGGTGTAGACCAAAGGTAAACAGTTGCAGAGCCGCCGAGACTGCAGCACCACTGTGCGGTAGGGTGTCTTTTATGTGTAACACCTCGAAGCTGCCGTGCTGTAATTCTTGTTTAATTCAGTTCCTTTGACAGTGCAACGTGTAAAGTTTTACCATCCAAGACTGTTGATAAAGAAAGTGAATCTGGGTGTTATATGTCTGGCTACTTTTCTTTATATAGAGTATTCAGTTTACAGATTTTTTTTTTTTTCTTTACAGACGCTTTTGAGTTTTTAAGTGAAAAATGTGTACATTTCACACGTCTCCCTGCAGGTTGTTTACATGGGTTGGGCATGTGAAAGTCCTGAAGGAAGTGTTGCTGTTCGAACCTCCACATACAAGTTCCTGGCATTAAGAGGACCATCTTTTTATATCTTCCGAGGTCCACCGGTATTTGACTCCATATCCTTTTCCTATTTGATAAAAAAAAAAAACTCTTTTTCTCTTTTTCCCATGATATTGGGATGGTATTTTAGCCTAAGAGTCCTCTAAGAACCATGCTCAATTGTAATGCATGGTTTGGTACTCTGGTAATTGTCACACATCAGACTTTACGAGACTTTAGAAGCATGATGATTTTATGCTGCTGCATGCTGATCTGTCCTCCACTTCGCTGCCTGGACTGTTTTTTGTAACAGGTTGGCAGCATCTGTAAGATACTGTAAGCCTCAGTTCTAATTGAGCAGAGGAGACAGGCACACAGTAGCTGGTGATGAATTCATATTTGTCTGGGACATACTTATGTAGTGCATGGATAGAAAGTGAGAGTAGAGCTGCACCACTCTATGTGAATTTTATTTTATTTATTTATTTATTTTACTAGAGATAATGGGCTAAGCATTCTGTACATCTGTATGGTCACATTAGGGCAAAGACCTTCTCCAGTAATGTTATGTTACATTTTAACAGTTATGTAATGTGCATTATGCGGCCAGTATATTTAGCCAAGCAATGTATTTGGTCCATGCTGATTATATCACTAACACCCACCCATTCCCTATTGGGATTATATTTACGATGGTGACGCAGAGGGCACCAGGTGCACCCATAGTCACAGTAAAATTGCCCTCAAGAGCATTGTTGCTCTTATAGTTGGTAAATTATAGGGTACAAATTACTGATTACAAATTACTACAGTGTAATCACTGTAATCTGATATTATTGCAGTGTTAGTACAGTGTATTGTGCAAGCATTTGTTTGTTTGTACCATCTTATTTTGCTTCCATATCAGAATTGCTTTGGTGAAGTGTCTGTATTTGTTAATGTTGGATTGGATGCATAATAATGTACTGTAGATTCTAGAGGTGTAGCATACAATAAAGTACAATGTACAGATCATCTAGTTTAAAAAATGTCACGCCAGCAGTACCCCAACCTCACTGTGTGTGTGTGTGTGTGTGTGTGTGAGAGAGAGAGAGGGAG
>OMKZ01038439.1:35511-46077 GCA_900302535.1 Neoniphon sammara | reverse complement strand
GTGAGAGAGAGAGAGAGAGAGAGAGAGAGAGAGAGAGAGCGAGAGAGCACCCCTCAATGGAGGCAGATCAGCAAGATTTGTTTCATTCCTTCTTGACTGCCAGGGGCAGTGAACAAAGGGGATTCAACCCTCGCACTATATGCAGGTTCAGACTTCATTAGACTTGCATTCTCCACAGGTTAATCGCTCCATGGGTTCACTCTCCAGTCTCTTTGATTTTTCAGGTGCTGGGTGAGCACATTCTGCCCTCCTTTTAAATTGGGGGAGAATGAAAGGCTAACATATTGTGTACAGTCTATGCACTCAGATTAAATTTTGGTGCTATGACAGATTTGAAACCATCAGAGTAGCTGTTTATCTGTCACAGTGACAGGGACTGGCGTTGTCTAAGCAGAGACTATCACACTGAGCTGCTGATAGCATTAAACAGGCAACATCATGGGCGATGGCCTGCCGTTCTCTAGGTTTTCCAGGCTCAGCATTGGTCTGGCTGCATGCTGGCATCAGCTGATCTTCCAGCGGTTTTGACACTTGAACCAGTAAGTGAGAGTTCACTCCCTGTGACACTGTTGGTATTAGTCATCCACTTCCACTTGCAGTCAGGAGGAATGAAACAGAATGAAGGTTATACAGGTAACCATGGTTCTTTGAATTCCTGGATGCCTCTGATTCACAGAACTTGAATGGAATAGAACAGTCATTGCACTGTTTGCCATGGTCATTTGAACGGTACAGTGTAAAAGGTGATTATGGTTGCTATGGTGAAAACGCAAGTTAGTAAGACTGTTAAGTGTATCATGCCTGCTTGAGAACTGTGGCTATAACCTAAAAACAGGAATCAGTAAAAGAATTGTGAACATGTGAATCATTGTGTCCTGATATGTCACAGAAGCACTTAAGCAAGAAACATTATGAAAGACAGTGCTTATCCTGTTGGCTCCACCACTCAATATCTGCAAACTAGCAAACCTAGCCGGTAAGCATTATCAAACATATCATATATCCACTTAAATGCTACATACTGTCGAAGTTTAGCCAAACTTTAGCGGGGAAGAAAATTGTTTGTTAACTTTAAATGGCTAAGAGACACCGGCTGAAACTAACTTAACTATAAGGAAAAGTCTCTGCTATAACCACCTCTGCTGACTGTGCAAAGACGTCAAAACCTTAGCTCAAATCTACTTAAAAAAAAAAAAAAAAAAAAGACAGCATCGACTTGTAAAAGACCACCACCTAGTGGCAGCTTAAGTTGCAACATAGTTCCAAACTTTCCACTGCCTTGGTCTTCGCTGTAAAACCTCTCCTCAGCGAGTCAGTGATTTGTGGGAAGTCAGTTTATATGGAAGTTAGCCCAGTGGCATCATGACAATGGTACACATAAAAATGGCTGTGGCTCCAAACCATCCTGGAACATTGATTTGAATAAGAATGATTTTTCTACTCTGTTCAAGTATGTGTTCTGATTACTTGGAATCAGATTGTGGTTTTTATACCAATGGGTACCATGACTTTGTTCATATATATTTTTACCTTGAGCACAAGGGAATGAATACATTTTGTTCACTGCCACTGTCATTCAGGAATTCACAGATTCATGGTTACCTGCCTAACTTCTGTATGAATTCTGTGTTTGTACATTCTGGCATTCTGAACATGTAGAAAAAGAGAGAGTGATATTCCTATTCTGCATCTCGCCAACTTTGATGTTTGCTTCTCAGGTCAACGCTGCTGACTGGGGACAAGCTGAAACCACATATAACCTCTATGAGGTTCTTTTCAAGGTTCACAAGGTATGTCAAAAGTGGATATGGCTGCACAAAAAATATATCAAAGTCACAATTTCCACTACAGCAATTTCCAAATTGTGCAAGATGGCAGTTTCTTCTTTATTTTATTCTACATGCATATTGCTTTTTAAATTGGAAAAGTAATCAGAAATGTCCCCATGTGTTATAATTTAATTGCAATATTCAGCAAAGTATCTATTAAATGGTAAGGAAATATAGTAGAGTATAGTATCTTTGCCAATATTTTGTATCTAGGTTGTGTGTTGTATAATTACATTACGCAACAGTAACAGTGTTATGGCAAAAACTGTATCTACAAAGATTGTCAACGAAATGAAAAGAATTGTTCCTCTTTGATCTTAGAATGATTGAATCATGTTTTTGTGCTGGGCCTAATAAAGATTTCATATTTTCATCAAAATAAAATCAAATAACTAATAAATATCAACCAGAACCAGGCCAGAAAGAAGCATGCTTATGCCCTAATTTGTGTTATTTGTGCTAGCCACAAATAACAAGTCAGTCTACGAACCAAATGAACTAAGCATAGTTGTCATATTTAGAACTGACAGATGTGGCAGTAAGGTCACACAAAGAAAATGTTATAGCCCTTGCAGCATTGAAGTGATGCCATTTTATCATCTTAACATTGTTTAATTTACCTAAAAGCACAGCATGCACAGCAGTGCGTCTCTGTATGGTATATTCACTACATCTCTGCTGAAGGGAATTTTCTAGCTTCTTTTCTTCACCAGGCTTTTCATGTTAGTTTCTACCTTTGTCCCCAGTTCACAACTAAAGGGCTCTTCATTATTCTCATTTTAACCAGGGGACATAGCGCACTGCACACTATCTAGTTTAACATCAAAGAAACTACTCAAGTTCAATTTTATTTAGAGCCCCAAATCACTGTTTATAGTGTCAACGGGCTTTACAGGCCCACAAGTTTACAACAAACAAAACAGGATTTCACCCCTTGGCTTAAACCTCATCACACCCAGAAAAAAGCAAAAACCCAAAGGTAAAAGGGAAAAAAAGGGAAGAAATCTTGGGAAGGACCCCAGAGAAAGGGGGTTGCTTCCTGGCCAGCCAGGAGTGCAATGGGTGCTGACCAAGTGGGCAAATTATGAGATTGAGAAGTTAAGTTTGCTTATAATGGTCTACTTGGCTGTCTAATTTACATACAGTAAATTTGCCTTTGAGCACATCCCTTGTAGATCTCCTGGAGGGAAGTGACTTGCTCACCTGCACTTAAGCAGTGATGATTGGCACTGCAGATATCCATCTTCCTGTGGGTGCCAGAGATCAAAACAGAAACTTTTGTGCTAAATCTGTATCATCTTTTAAAGTACTTATTAAAAGTAGTTTTTCTAGCTTATTGTTGATTTTGTGCTTCTTTGTTAAACCTTTGACATGTGCTTTGTGATATTCTTGGGTACATGCTTTGTGATTTGAAATATGCTGTAATTGCACTGCCTCTTTACCATCAGGCCCATTTGTTGCTCGGTTTCATAAATATTATTTTGTGATATCCCGGTCATATCGGATCCAAAACTGAGTTGGCTCAATAAAACCTGTTTAAAGTCACAAAACAAAATCCTGACTGTAGCGAGCTGCCCCCTTGGCTGAAATGAGGAATGCTGATATTGATGATGAGTCATTTTAAGCAGTGAACTGTGAAACTGCTAAAAATACATTTTTGATGGCTGAAGATAAATAGCCAACTGAAATTCAAAATTTCAAGGTATTCCTTAAAAAATCTATGTAGGGCTGGGTCATACTGTAGTTTTAAAGATGTTAAAATGGTATTGCTGATGTGTTTCAGCTGTGGATGGCAGAGGACTGCTGGCTGCAGGCCAGGCTCTACTTGGGGCTTGAGCATTCGCCTGAGCAGCAGGACAGCGAGTCTCTCTGCTTCAGTATCCTGGTCGGCCACGGACAGAGCCACACCTTCAGGGTGGAGCTGGCCAGTGACCTAGCTGTCTGGGAGAAGTCCTTTCAAAGAGCCGTCTTCATAGAGGTGCTGAGAATTCGAGTAAGTACTTCCAAATACACTATGGAAGATTTTCTATTACTTAAGTGGAAAATGCTTTTGTAGTATGTTGTGTTTTTCTTATTTTTAAAATTTGCTGGATACCACAAGGGAGTCCGCAAAGCCGTACCGCATTTCATGAAAGTTCCCCCTACTCTTCAAGGTGATATGTGTAATATTTTGTTCGTCTCAAAATTAAGACCACATTTCTCATAAAACCCATTGCTACCTGTCCCAAAAAGGACGTTGCTATTAGCCTCCTTGCCCTACCTGGAGCTACCATGTATGCTGATACATAGCAGTCCTTGATAATAAGCAGTATGCATTCTGACTAAGTATGCTAATATGAAGTTGAAACAGTTCTGCTAGAATATCGGAACTGGAACAAAGTGTTGTATTCCTTGCAAAGTAAAAATAGCCCCTGTTGCTCTTATCAAAATGCACCCAGTGTCACACAATGTAAAATACTGTGCAGAGTCTGGTAGGTAATGGCAGTTGTCTTATTTGTTTACAGTAATTATACCAAAGTCTCAAATGTAATGTGATTAAAATGCAAAAATGCTACACCTTACACCTTCATACAAAACAGAGTCCAACAAGAATGCATTCTCCTGCATCTACAAAATGACATTTAATTTGAGGGAATGGATAAACAGTCTTCAGAAACACAAACTTTATGGATTTGAAAGTGCATCTATCAAGACATCCTGTCAAAGTCTAAATGTAAACTACACCTTCATTTAATCATTAACACAATTAGTCTGAAGGCCAGTGTGTAAGCCAGTGGCTCCATGTTGGAGTCAACATGGAGCCATTTATTCAGTGATGCTATATGCAGATGCAGTGTGAGAGACCCGGACAGGAGTCATATGGCATTTTTATGTTAGTCTGGTCCAGGCGGCAAACACCGGAGTGTTGAAGCAAATGCAGAAATGCATAAAGTGCAATTCTTTTTAGTGGCCACAAGATGGCCACTAGGCTGGCTGCATAAAGAATCTGAATGTATGGAAGTCACAGGGAAAAATCTCTCTTGATTTGTTACTTCGAACATTTTCACCATGAGGTTATGGTTTCAAATGCTAGCTGCAGATCTTCTTGCGTGTTCCTCAAAGTTCATTTTGACAGTTATAGTTCCATTTAAATTAAAAAAGGGAAAAGGGAGGGGCACAGTATGTTTTTAAGGCGTGGTCGTCTTTTGAATGGCAGGTTGTTCTCTGAAGACAGGTGGAGCCGTCTGCTGCACCAGCTAGCTTGAATAGCACTATAGCCCTGCGTAGCCGCAGCAATGTGTACGCTTAAATGACAGTGAACTTTTTTGTGCGGCTCATATGACCTCTCTCAGGAGAAAGTGTTTTTTGTTTAGAAACCATAAGTTAAGCTTTAACATGACATAACATAAGCTATGTTTTCTTAACACTTTAATCATCACTGAAAAATTATTGTTCTGCCCCACCCTGATGTCCACATTTACCAGCCCAGAAATTACACAATGGATGATAGACTGTATTTGCCTACCTTTTTTCTATGGGTTAGATTGCTCTGCAGCCAAGCTTGTTATTTGTCTTGTCAGCTCTGTGGCTATAGATGAATATATAAGCTAACCTTTTCATTGTGTCAGGAGTTCGGTTTCCTGATCGATGCCACTGAGAATTAAAACAGATTAAAATATACCTACATTCTAGTTGAGGCGTAGCTCATCCATAATATGACTCCATTAATGCACACACACTGGAGCCAGTGGCCTTTACAACCTTGAGTCAGGTTTGTGAACATAAACAACAACCACGTCTCTTAGCTGTATCAAGTTCACGCTTTTGCACCCAAGTATTCAATCAGCATTCAAGTGAGAATGCTGTTTCTTCAGTCTTTAGCTTTCTGTTGCCTCAAAACCCTATTTTGTAGGAAATAAAATTTATCAGAAACCATAGCTTACCATTAGGGAAAAAGTATTTTGTAACTGGTTAATAATTATTCTGTGCTCATAAACATTTTGAAACTACTTCAGAATACTGATTTATATGTTGCAGGATGATTGACTGTCCAACTGATAAAAGTGAAAAAATTAAAAAGATGCGTGATGTCTACTGTGTACGTGTCTCCCATTTTGTCATGGCCTAATAGCTTATGACAGATGCAATACAGACAAAAAGGGAATGTGCATGTCAAAAAAGTATAATCAGACTCATTTGCATTCTGTTTGAGTCTGTCCCAAATGTCTGTGGGAATGTGGATATTGGTATGAATAAGCATTTATAGATATTAAAGAAAAAAAAAACATGTAGCCTATGTTTCTAAATCAACCTAAACCAAACCTAAATCAAATATGCAATTTCTATTAAGGACTGGTTTATGCCATTATTTCTTAGAAATGCATTAAGCACCAGTTAACCAGACTAAGTTTAAAACAAATAGTTAATATAAAGCTTGAATGATGTGGTCATGTGTTTTTTTCACTGACTCTATTCCTTCCCACCACCAATTTAATGCATCGACAGTGATAAGATTGCAACTGATTCTATGGACATATTTCAGTTTCTACACAGGTTTTAATTCTCCATCCAAGGAAACTAACTGGCTTTAGTTAAGCTCAGCATCATTCTGTTTCCCTATAAACATTATTGTTAGTTTAAATAAATTTAGCCTGGGGAACCTAAAGAACTTAGTCTTCACCTCACTGAGCCATTAAATTGCCTGTTAAGCAAAGATGTCTTAAGTGTAAAGGCGATGAACTTTTGTGGACAGTGCATAGTGCAGCTATACTTGGGAAGCGGATATCATTAACACTTTTTAGCATGCACTTGACCTTTCTAAAGGTTATTTTTCTAAAGGTTGCATTATATTGCATCTCATGTCTGTCAAGAGGCCCTGTTGCTAATGTTCAACTATGGACACGTCACTGCTAGAATTAAGAGATAAAGGGGCATTAAGTAATCTATGACCTCTATCAACCTCTATTGGCAATTAGTAGGAATTGCAGCAACACTGAACTTCTCCTCTCTTATACAATTATCTGTTATAGCTGCCACCTCACCCACCCCCTCTGCCCCTCATCTCCCTTACTGATTGTGGCCTGCTTCACTGTAGAGAAGAGTAAGCAAGCTAATGAGAGCAGAGACCCGACAAAAACTTATAATGAAGGGGAAATACACTGTGATGCAAAATAGTATAATTATAATAAAGCTTTGTCATTTGCTTTTTGCCTTGCTAAGGAGCCTTTTTAGCCCTCACAGCTGAAATGTCTTGCAGTGCTGCTCGCTCATTGTCCACCACCATCAAGCTCCATCACGGAGTGGTTTAAAATGCCAGTACATGGGGATGGCTTGAAAGTGTCATGACATTCCCTCGAGTCAGGGGTTGCTCCAAAACAGAGTACAGATCAGAAAGCGAGAGTTTTCAAGGCAAGAAATCAGCACATAGTGAAGTAATCATTGAGTCACTGGTATTGATCAGAAATCCTTTCAAACTCCCGATGCACTTAAGTCTCTTGTGCTATGGTTCAGCGATAACATTACCTTGCTGTCCTTTTTTAAACTCAAATGACTTAGGCGGCCTGTGGTACAGGTGTGTTTCCTCGTAAGAATGCCAGTAAATGAATGTCTTGATTGGTTTTTCAATTATTACAGATTTGGCTGACGAAGACATTAAGTCAGTTAGGTATTTTAATTGCTCCTTTTCCATGATGTATGAGTTTTTTTCCCACAGAGAATAATAAGCATACCCTAGGTATAACAGTAATATACCAATAAGTGCGGGTGTTACAGTAGATAAACACTTGACTTAAACAAGGCAGTCTGTATGACTGCAATTATTCACAGCAGAAAATAATTATGGGAGAACCATATTACAGATTTGTTGATTAAATGGACTATTCAGCAAGTCAACAAAATCCTGTGACTGTTAGCCAGCAAAGAATTTCTGAACCCTGCTGCTTAGTGTTCTCTGGATGGATGTTTTTTTTTTTTCTTTTTGATGAAATCTTGGAAAAATATAGAAAGATGAAAATAGAGACACTTATTTTTGAAACAACAGCTGCATCACCTCGGACACTATGTATATGAGAGGATGCCTCAATCCTATACCCATTGGAAATTATTTTTTTCTTGCTTCAGGCATGACTATAATCTTACATAGGAATTATATCTCTATCTGCAGTGTCATCAGTCCCTCGTCCACGGAGCTTTTGAAGCTTCCATGTAGCATTATTACACATTGTAGTCAAGAATTAAAAAAGTATGCCACATGTCAGGTCAGACTCTTCATGAAATGGCCAGCGGTGGCTTTTATAATTTTACCCCATTCCCACCCTTTCACCCCTTAAGTGCGGCCAACCAAAGATAAAGGATAAAAACACTATGAAGCCCGAGGGCTGTGGTGCTCAGGACCCTTAACTAGAGACATTTATAAATAATACAAAGCAGAGCACCTGTCACAAGATATTTGAATCACTACCAGACTGAAATCCTTTCCAGGTCAACAAGGGAACCAGCTACAATTAAATGGCTTTCTTTCACATCAGTCGTACCTTAGAACAGTATTTTAGTATCATACCAGCAAACACCATAGTTGACTCTGGCACAGGACATTGGCTCTTTAGAAAAAGCATCATCAGTCTGAAAGTCCTAGGAACCATGTATAATCCCATTATGTTTCAGAGGGCTCATGTGGTCACTGGGAGTTTAGAGTCATAATTCCACAGGGCTCAATTACATTCTCCAGTTAATTCTGCAGATGCTAATTCCTTAGACTCAAGAAAATGACAAAATGTAGCAGAGACCAGTACTTTATATATACAGCAAAAACATATTCTGCTCATTTACATGTTAAACTATAAGCAAGAACTTTGTTCTTCCCATTCACACCAACCTATCAGTTTATGGAAATGGTCACATAATATTCCCACAGTCAGATGGTCTCTTGATTGATGTTGGGATGTGCATTTCCTGGTATGGTTTGGTCGATGAATCTCTGAGAGCATGAGGCTAATGATGAACAATAACATACGGTTTTTATGGGACCACTTTCATGCCATCATTTGTTTCCTCCAAAATCAGAACATCCCTAACCTTATGAGGTACACTAACTGTTCAAAAATAATTGCGCTTATTATTTGCTTGCCAAATGACATGATGTTCACAATAAACTATATGAAAGCTTCCAAAAATTCATCTAATGCAGTGTTTACCATTGCCTGTTAAGGAACCATTAAATAATTGGGATTCTCATGGACGAATGGTCCACTGATGCTGCCCCATTAGTTAACATAGTTTATTAACAGTTCAGTTGCACCGCTCACACAGTGTGCTCTGTCATAAAATGCCAGCATGCTGTCTTGCAATCATAAAAATATTTAGCTGTAGATACAGTAGATAGATAGATGGATAGATGGATGGATATGGCAGGAGTCCATGCAAACTAATGCATGAAGAGTAAATTATCTTGTATGCATGCAAATGATGGATTATGGGAAATTAAAATTGAATGAAGGACAGTGCTTATATGTTCAAATTGCAGTGATAAAGTTTACAGTCCAATAGGGGAGTGAAATGTCTCACTTCATTTCTGAATTTGGCTCTTGAAGTTCTAGGCACTGTGGCGACCCTATTGTCGGAATAAACAATGAGTCATCAGAGAGGGTCAGAAGTTTATTTTCATGTCCACAGTCTATACAGAATAAAAAAATTAAAACACTGCAGCAAAATGCTTATTTGTGCATCTTCTTTATAGTAGCATCAGTAAAAATAAAACAGTAGGGGAGTGACAGAAGAAAGTAGATAGAAACACTAGTATGAAGTAGTGCAGATGTGAAAGACTGCTGTGGAGTCAGGTGGGTGTTGAATCTTCAGCCAAGAAGGAGCTGGCATTGATTTCTGAATTGCAGCAGTGGGAAATAATTTAATGTAATAATCTTTCCATGAAGTCATCCAGGATGGCTAGATACTATAGAAGTTGTTCTGTAGCACCATATGCTTATGCTTTTTGAAGCTATTGATTATCCAAGCTCTTATTTGAGGCATCGTCATACAGGATGAAGACAGTCAGTAAAGAATCATGAGATAAAGAGGACTCCAATAGTTTCCCCATTAGAGACAGAACAGTGCTTTTCAGCGTTCACTGCTTTCTCTGGGGGTCTCCAACTCCAGGAATTGGAGACCCCCAGGACCTGGAGTACTGTTAGTTTTCAGTTCTGTCAGGTCTGTCTGCATTCACCCAGTGTTCCAGGTGTAACCCAGTCACTATTAGATGGGTGCAAAGAAGACCAGCATGGCTGTAAATCCTGAGATCCCTCCCAGGAAACATTTTGTCTTGAAGTAAATGCTTAAGGAACACAAAAACCAGAATATCAGCATTAAAGTATGTCTACCTTAACAAATGGTACATTATGTAAAGAAGTACACAAAGCATTTGATAATGTCTCACAAACTCAGACCATAATGATATAATAGTGGTATTTTCACAGGCAATATATTTCGGCTAAAGTGATGTTAAAGTATTACAAGAAAAAGTAAAAAGCATATTCTCCACAGATAATGTACCAGCTCGCTTCAAAGTTTAGGCTCCTATACCTTATTCTGTAGTACAAAGTCAAATAATGATCAAAAGTGAATTGTCAGGCAGTGTGACGCAAAAGTGTTGTTCATTCAGCTCGTCATCATCTTGTTTGGTTGGTAACTGTCTTAAAATAAGTGCCACTGGGGTGAGATCATTTCACTTGTTTCCAATGAAGATCAACTTGTCAACAGATTTTAA